>PVJO010022835.1:0-27287 GCA_004026905.1 Hystrix cristata | reverse complement strand
ATTTGCAATAAGTGTAACTACACTTTACCATTTTTTCCCCCCTTTCATCTTACTTTTCTTTTAACCTTCTTCTTTATCCCCCTTTTCCCTATCTAGTTCTCTCAAGGCATGTTAAGTTTTAAAGAGGCATGTAAATAAAATTCTGAAGAATGCCTCAATGATTCTCCTAACATTAGTGACACAGATACTGGCATATAGGTAGCTATGGAAGATCACAATGTACCATTTTTGGAGTCCCCCTCCCCTGAATAGGGGAATGCTAACTATTACAAAAAAAAAAGTGGAGAAAAAATGATTACTATTTGAATGTGATGTGATTTTACATCTAGGAATCTTAAGAGGATGTGCTAAAGAGATGGAAGAAGTAAAATAATTTGATTAAGTAGATAGTAATAACATTTAAATTTAAAAATATATCATAGGTTTAATAACATAGTTTTTTAAATAAGAAAGGGTAATTGAAATCCATTTGGTAAAAGCAGAAATCATAAAATACTAGGAATCATATCTGAGACACTCATATAAATAAAACCATAAATCTTTACTAACAGATATAGAAGAGGACTCAAATATAGGTCAAGATAGACATCATTTGGATAGTGTTTTAGTTACTTTTCTCTCGTTGCTGGGACAAAATACCAGACACCCAAAGTTAGGGGAAGAAAGGTTTATTTAGCTCACAGTCTGTAGAGGTTTCAGTCCACAGTCAGCTGGGTCCGAGGCAGGGCGGCATGGCAGACAGGCAGAACACAGCCAGGTAAGCAAGGGACACAAGCAAGCAGACTAACCAACTTCTTCCTGTATTTTATATTTTATCCTGGCTACCTGTCTTTAGGGTGGGCAGTACTCCCACCCTTAATCCTAATACCCTTAATCCTAGCGTCACATCCTTGATCCCAGCAGAACCATGTCAAAGCAATCAGTGGACTAATTTAGTAATCACACACTCTAGATCCAGCTACCTCTTAACACATGAGGCTTTGGGGCACATCCAGACACAAGCCATAACAGATAGGATACTTCGATCTTACAAAATATCAAGTTGTATTTAGTTTTACTCTAACTTACAAAAATATGTTCAAAATTCAATGAAATTTTCCCTCCTAGCAACTTGAAAAATTATTTTAAAGTTCATTTGGAAAAGTACATAGTAAAAAAATTCAGGAAAATACTGAATACAGAAAGTTTAGGATTTAGGGGCTCATGATTATAAAGCTATAGTGTGGTTTAGTTATAGCCAGAAATTTAGAAATGATTTTTGGTTCAAAAATGTACCCCAGGGAGTTGGGTATTTAGATTAGTGGTTAGAATGCTTACCTAACAAGCACAAGGTCCTGAGTTTGATCCCCAGCACCAAAAGGAAAAAAAAAAAAAGCACCCCAATTCTTATTCAACCTGCCGTGAAAAAGAACCATTTTACTTCAGTTAGGGAGGTAGTGTTGGGATATCGAGTCTGTGTCTAGATGGGGTCAAGACAGGGTAAGTGGTTACTGAGAGTTATCCCTGAGAATTGTGACTGAGGGTTAGTAACTTGGATTAGGGTCTGGCATGGAGCCAGGAACTCTAAGTAGCCATAGTCTTCAGAAGGTACCATTTCATTTTTCACTTCTATAGAAGTCTATGGCAGACTTTCTATGTTGTCCTCCCTTGCATGTTCTATGTTGACTCTTTCTATGTTGTCCTCTTAGTCATGTCCAGGATGAGACCATCTATCTTCCAGGAAGCAGAATTGGAGGAAGAAGGATGAAAGAGGAGAGAAAGCAAAAGGCCTACTCATGACCTCTCCTAAAGAAGTTTTTCAGCAGAGGCTACTTGTGCTTGTACCCCATTGGCCAAACCTGTCACATGACCACACTCAGCAGCAGGGAGTCTGGGAAATGTAGTTTTAGAGTTGGAGAAATGCTATGCAACTCCAACTTGTGGTGATTGT
This sequence comes from Hystrix cristata, assembly GCA_004026905.1. NCBI lineage: Eukaryota > Metazoa > Chordata > Mammalia > Rodentia > Hystricidae > Hystrix > Hystrix cristata. The sequence goes on along the minus strand of PVJO010022835.1, from coordinate 25,357 downwards.
CTCTGCCACAAGAAGATGTTATTAAGGGGAGATACATTTTCTAGTTTGGATACTGATTATTCTTTTGCTATTTCACAATAAGCAAGTACTACCTACAAACATTTTACATAGAGATATATTTGAAAAGATAAAAAAAGTTTAAAGGTAATAACAATGTGTTAATAGTGGAGACATCCCTACATCTTTATATTTTTCTGTATGTCCAAATTTGACAACAGTGTGAATGTGTTGCTTTTATATGTAGGAAAAAATTACCTCCCATACCTTCTGTTCTTGCAACAAGGAAAAGAAAGAACCAACTTAATTTGTCTGTGAATTTCAGAAGTTGAAAATTATTTCCTCTCTTCTTTTGCAGGGCAACAGCCTTTGGCATCCTCAATGGATTATGCAAATTTGGCGCCATCCTGGGAAACACTATCTTTGCCTCTTTTGTTGGGATCACCAAAGTGGTCCCCATCCTTCTGGCTGCTGCTTCTCTGGTTGGGGGTGGCCTGATCGCCCTTCGACTGCCAGAGACCCGAGAACAGGTCCTGATGTGAACAGCATATGGGGAGAGGAGAGATTGAAAGGATCTTGGCCAGAACACTTGAATGCAGCCACACTTCCTGCCTCTCACTGCCCACGGGACACCTTGGATAGCACAGGAGGGGAAGGTGATTTTGTGATCCCTAGTTTAGGACCCACTTCAGCTGTCAAAACATATGTTTCTCAGGTGACTGATTTGGGGGTGCCCTGAGCGAGCCTAAGAATCCCAGAGCTGCGTACTTGGCTTCAGGTCTCCCCAGCTCAAGGCAGGGGGAGGAGTGTCCAGTGGGTGTACATACTGAGCAAGGAGTGTGCATTTCCCTAAGTGAAGTGCAAGGACTCATTTGCATTTCAGAATGAACTTGAGGGCGAGAAACACTTAAAGTTCTCCAGAAAGCTCCCAGGAGCCCAGTGACCTAACACATCAACTTGGCTGGAGATTGGAGTCATCAAAGGAATATTGGGCTTGAAGAACAGGATACATATATTGTTGCATTTGGAAATATCATGCATCATATTTTCCACTTGAAAGTTGGCATAATAGCATCAAAGATACTCTGACATAGAAAACCAAATGTTTGAGCACTGTCTCTAGAGATGGACTTTTTCCTAGTGTCCTCAGCTTTCCATGGTGATTAGGGGACACAGTTAAGAATATATAGTCCTGTTTTGCCTTGTTCAAAGAAACATAATGGGCTAGGTATTCTGTAAACTAAGTTTGTGTGTAACTGTCTTTGGGTTTTACTTTCACAAATGGTAACTGCAAATATTGTCAGCATTTTAGCCATATTTTCGGAGAACTTGGTGTTTGCGTCCCCCAAATTGGGTCCAGTCCAATGAAATGCAAGCCCAGTTTCTTATAGCCATTGAACTTGTTGTCAGGAGGAGGCACTTAGTGAACTAAGCGCAGTTTCATTTAGACCAGGCGCTTTTCTTTGTGTTGGTGGCATGGTTACTTTGCCCTCCAGCAGGTCACTCTGAAGGTCAAACTCGCATCCCTCAGTACTGGCGTTTGAGTTTGCCACTCACCCAGACGCAATATGAGGGATGATCCGTGGCCTCTGGCACGCTCTTTGCCGGCATGGGGGCAGTGCAGAAGCTTAGTCGTTCTTCAAGGTGTAAATTCTTGTTTTAGCAGTAAAACACGATGCACATGTATTGCGATGGTCGAGTCCCATGAGATGCCTATGCTGTGTGTCCCCTGTTCAGGGCTTTTGAAACTCAGGCCATGGGAGTGAAGGAATATAATGGACGTCAGATGTATTTTTCTTCAGAACTCCAAGAAAGCTCTTTCCTGAGGTCCAGGTGGGAAGATCAACAGGGGACCGAATGGGTGGGACAAGGAACCCAAGAGAAGCTGCTGTGCTAAAGGTCAGCAATAGACTGACGTCTTGACTCCATGGAAAACAAACTTTTTAGCCATCAGAACTTTCTAGCAATGGAAAGGGCTGTGAGCTAGGAGTTCCCATTCCCAGAGGTGAACTTGCCCACGCCAGGTGGCGTCAGTTTGCAAGGACTTCTTTGCTGAGTGGTTCTGCACTCTCAGTAGCTATGTGGTACTCTGCTTTCCCTATCAGAAATCTCCAAAAATTTGAAACCGAATAATAAGGGCTCCACTGAGTGTTTTCTCAGGAGAAATGCCGAAGTCAGGCTGTCTTTCTGTTATTCTCTTGATTAACAGGTGAACAGGGGGTAAGAGTAAATTGTCAGACACCATCCTGCCCTCAATTTGAGATTTGTTTTAATGATGAAAATGTTTACTCTGCTTTGCTTGTTCCCACCTGTTTATTCACCCCACTTTTTTTTCTGTACAGGGGAGGAAGACACATCAACTGTGATTTGATTTCCTGGTTACCCCTAATGTATATGTATGTGTGTATATATGTGTATATATATATATATAAATATGCCACTGTGTATTTATGTTTAATCTCAGTGTTTTATAGGAGTTAACCAACATAGTGCCATGTCAGTAGCAAGAGACTGTAATGTAGCTGTAACATACTTTCCTTATTCTTGTGATTTGAAATATAGCGACCAGGCTCGTACTAGAGAATGGTGTAGATCTGGGAGTCCGCATCCCTCCTGATATTACTCTTCCGTGGGATGATGCAATTCACTGAGCAGTTTCCACGTAAGAAATTTACAGGACAGTCAGAGCCTGCCTTTCTAGTCAAGATGAATCTCGCAAATTTAAAATCTGCTGAATTTCGAGTGCAGGCGTGGCTGGGCTGACTTTTGGGTTAACTCCCTTTGATTCCTAAGGTCTAACTTCATCATTATCTTTATGACTCCTTCGACCAGCCACCTAACCAACCAAGGGCAATTCCCATCTCATCCATCACACAAGCCCGGGGGAGGGTGCGGCCAGCGGCTGCAGCATCCCCATGAAGGATTATCCAGCACTGGTACCTGCCACTTCTTCCAGGCTGTCACTCCCGGTGTGATGAATGTGTCTTTAGAAATAGTCTCCGCAGCAGGTTACTAGGGGATAATGTACAGCCTTCGTGGCCAGCCATTCTTTTTCAGTTCGTGGTCTCCCTCAGGACCCAGCAGCATCCACGGCGAGTTAAAGGGATGAGACACTTTCCTTGAGCAACCCTGTTCATGGTTCATGGTGTATTTCATGATGCCCAGCTTGGGAGTAGTTACTTTTAACAGTCTCACCTGTATTGTGTCATCGGCTGATGCTGATTTTTGATCTTTTGTTTCATTAAAGATAATTAGTGAAAGAGATGTGCCTGTTTGTGAAGTTTGTAGCACGTTAGTGTGAGGTCATGTAGTAAATAATTCCATTCCCAGAGTTCTCTGGTATCTTAAGTAGTCCATTAAACAATAATAAAAATAATGTAAGCAAATTTCTACAAACTTGGGTGAAAGATTATTTTCAGCAATGAAGATCGCTTCTGTATTTTTTTTTTTTTTTTTTTTTTTTGGTGCCAGGGATTGAACTCAGGGCCTTGTGCTTGCGAGGTAAGTACTCTAACCACTGAACTAAACCTCCGGGCCCCGCTTCTGTATTCTTAATTGACTGAACCAACCAGGAGGAACACTGGGGCTCATTTCCTTCGTTCAGGGACCCAGAGAGGTTACTGATATGACCAAGGCAATAGGGGGGCTAGGAATGATGCCCTCCTCTCTTCACAGATGCATCCTAAAGTCACAGATGCCCCTGCAGAACCCCCCACTGAGTCTCTGTGTCAATGTGACCAGCACTTACCCTCCCTTGTCTGAGACCACTGATTGAATATTCGCTTGGTTGTTTTACCTAGAAGTGGAAGGACCCGTATAAACATGAATGGATTGGTATTTATTCATCTATTTATTCCTTCCCTCCTTCCCTCCACCCTTAATTTATTCTTTCCTTTCCTTCACTAATCCTTCCTGAGCCCCTACCATAGCTGGTCTCTGTGCTAAGCCCTGGGGGAACAGTGGTGAAAAAGCCGGTCGCAGTTCCTGCCTCCTGCCTTCTTTCACCTACAGCGAGTGGGTGAGATGGGTATTGAATCTGTCATGACACAAAGGGCAGGGACCTCACAGCGGACAAAGTGCATCTGCTGTTCTCATGGGCTTCCTGCTACTTTCTCTGGCTCTACGGACTTCTGATAGTGGTTGCTCCTCCAGTTTCTTTTTTCTTTAAGGAGTGTGCCCGTCCCTATAAACCAGGTAAGGGAAAAGATGCACCTGCTCGTTGTCTGCAGGTGCAATCAGTTGTGCACAAGGTTTGTAGGGAAGAAAGCAAGAGAACTCAGGAATGTGGGCTGCACCTGGCCCAGTGGGCGAGGCTCCCCGTGGCCCTGGGAAAGCCTTCTCCCTCCACACCTGGCTTTGCAGCCCAGCATCTGGGCTAACTGACAAGGTGATATTTGGGATTTAGTGAGGATTACGGGGGACAGCATGTACTGAAAACCCAGGTAAGCCCATTTATAATAAATTTATAGTAAAGGCTTATTTCTCTTTCATATGAAGGGAGGGAAGGTGGCCACAGCTGCTGTTGCTGCACTACAGTTATCACGGGACACGCTCCCACCTGCAGACTCTGATGTTCGGTGCACATTGTCCATCGCCGAGGCCGCCTCAGCGGCTGAGAGGGCTGTTGAAGCCCAGGTCCTCACAGCCATATTCAGGCAGGAGGCAGAAAGGACAAGGAGCAAAGGAAGCGCACCTCCCATCTGAGCCACCTTCCCTGCAAATCGCTCTCCCAGAAGTCCCTGCGAGTTGCATCCCGAGGTGTGACCGACCCCTGCCTGCCGCAGGGCAGGCTGGGAAATGTACTCACTAGGAACCTGGCCGCCTCTCCTCCAAATTGAGCATCTTGGGACTAAGGGAGGAAGATGGGTGAATTAATGCTCACGTTTTTGTGCGCATCAGAAGCACCTGGCCGAGTGTTAAAACCCACTCTCTTGAGGTTCTGCCTGTCATCTGGGGTGAGGTGTGAGAATTTTCATTTTTAATGAACTCCTGTGTGCTACGGATGGCGTCCTAGATCTGAATTTTGGGTGGCACTGACAACCTGCCCATAGGTGGGTATTTGGATTTATTTTGGTGTGGGGGTGTGTGTTCCTCTTGCTTTTAGTTTAAAATCAGTGCAACAAGTAACTCCCCAAATTTAGCAGCCTTTGGAAAATGATAACCATGTTCTAGGCTTCAGCATTTCCTTCCCTGGAGGCCACTTGGTTTCGCCCAGGTCTTGTCCTTATGGGGCCACCTCTGACTGCACAGCTCTGCCATTCCTAGCTCAGGGATCACCGATCTGTGCTTTGTCTGTTTTTACCTGGGCGTGAGTTTCATTGACAATTGCAGCAACTATGTTTATAGACTTTTGGAGACAAACATGCCTACATTGCATATTTGTGGCATATTGCATTCCTGGGGCTCATAATGGTATTGTGATCCTAAAAGCTTTCTCCCACCTAGGGATGCATGGGGGACTAAGCCACAGTCAGGGCGCACTTGACTGCTGATGGCCAACCTGAACTTTCTTGGAAGCATCTCTTGAAGAAAGTCAAAAGCTTTTTCTTTCAGAGAAGAGAAAGGCAGAATCGGGTAAACTCCTCCCTGTAGACCTCATTCGACACAGATTTACAGAAGGTTTACCTCATCTCCTGTGCTGTGCCAGGGCCCTGCCGCCACACGGAGTTACCCCCGTTAAAACATTGCTCAGTGTATTGTGGGTAGCTCTGTCACGTTTAGACAGAGCTGTTTGCAGTCAGTCGCACAGAGTCTTTGGATCTGAGGCACACTGAAAGCACATTTCATTTAATTTGCAGAGGCATGGTGGGGAATTTATATGCATAGCTTTTATGTTGGCAGTGAGGTTTCCCAAAAGATTAATAATGAAATGAAACAAAGACTAGAGCTATCCACAGACATTAAGCGGAAACATAGAAGTTGCTAGAGTCATTGCTAATTACACACCAGCCAGGGGATCTGCTCAGCAGACCTGTCCCACACACCCTCCGGGTGACTCAGTTCCTAAGTGTAAAACAAGGGGTCACCATTATCTCCCCTCAAAACACACATGTGGCTGTACACTTATGTTGGTCCTACCGGCTTGAAGTATCTAAACATCTCAGGGACCGAAAGACGTGTCCCTTCAGTAAGCAAAGTTCTTTCTGGAGTTGTCCTTTTCCAAAGTTCACGCGCTCACCACATTTTGTAGCTTGCTCAGGTTAGGGAAAGTCAACCGAATCATGGTTACTACCACTCGGGAGAGGGAGCCATTCAACAAGGACCGCTCTGACCTTCACTTCTGACGCACAACGTGTAACCCGAATAATTCAGATTTCTCCGTCTCAGCAGCAGCCATCACTTCAACCGGGTCAGAACAGAAGCCTTATAGAACTAGCTTTCCATCTCACCACAAAAAGAAAAAAGAAAAAGACACCTGTGTGAAGAAATGCAATGTTAAATAGCTTGGTTTAAACACTCCACTCTGTGTGTGTGGTGTGTGTGTGTGTGTGTGTGTACAGTCACATGAAGCTGAGGGACGAAGGCACGTTGTGAGAATTGCACCCGTAGGCGAGTCTGTTGTGCACACATCACAGAGTGCACTTACACAAACCAAGATAGTGATGTCACTAGCTGACACGGTCTTATGGGGCCACCAATGCATCTGTGGTCTATTTTTATGTGGCACATGACTGTACATCAAAATATGTTGATGGCACATAACTATATTCAATTTTGACTTATCAATTTAAAACATATATAAAAATGGCCTTCCAGGACAATTAAATTTTGGACTATCTCACAAAGGATTATTTAAAAAACAACTGCTAAACACTTGATGAACAAATTACAAGTGGCTCTTATTTATTAAAGTATCCCAAAGAAATACCAAGCAAGTTCTACAGACCCCCAAATTCTGAAAGTGATGAAACTATGTTTCTTTAAAATGTATTTTATAGGGGGCTGGGGATTTAGCTCAGTGGGTTAGAGTGCTTGCCTTGCAAGCGCAACGCCCTGAGTTCGATCCCCGGCACCACAAAAAAAGTATTTTATAATATATTTACTGATATTGGTATGAATGGTTATAAAAAGGCTAATTTTTCACAAACCTACTTTCTGCATATTTTACTGTTGAAATATCAACCTTATTATAAGCTTGAGATTTGCAAAGAATTTTGGTAGTACATTGCTGAGCTGTGATCAGTGAGCCAGAGAAGGGTACCTTGGCATTTTAAAACTACATTTCATGGAAGTACATGGAGGTATTTGTGAAAAATAAAAAATCAGAAAAAAACCTATTGTGTATGTGTGCGTGTATACATGTATATGTGTATAAATAGTTTTTGTTTAATGTACATGCTGTGGATTAGTCTGTTTCGATTCAGGCTATTTTAAGGTAGGGGATAAAATACGAAAAAATTTTAAAGTTCAAAATATTTACCAATTAGTTAAATATGAATTTGCCACTTTTGGTGTATTTCAAATGACTAAATATTTAAAAAGCTGATAATGGACTTCAGGTTTTGGGAACGGAGAAACTGAAGCTTAATTTTCTGCATGAGATTCGGTCCCAGCTCTTTGGTCCCTCTGAATCCTGGAGGCCCCCAACACTAACAGACTAAGAGAATGTCTCTCTCCTTTATAATCACCTCTCTGCGTGTGACGTGATGCATTAAGCAGATAAAACAGATTAAGGTAGTCACAAGAGCTGTTAAAGTTTGGTGGTTCATCTTTCCACAATAACTCATGCTTGTGAATTATTTTCCTGCTTCATTCCAAAGTAGTAGCCTGAGTTTGGAAAATTCAAATTCACATCTGGGCTCCAATGGACAAATGTGGAATATTAACAGGTTTCCTTTTTTTGTGGTGGGAGATGGTCCTAGTGAGGTGCCATTTGGGGGGAAAGGATGATGTTCTCAGATGTGGGTGAAAAATGGGTGACCGTCTTAGTGGGTGACTGTCTTAGTCCATTTTGTGTTGCTGTAACAGAGGGCCTGATGCTGGGTAATGTATAAAGAAATGAAGTTTATTTAGCTCATGATTTTGTGACTGGAAAGTCCGAACAGCAAGATACCAGCGTCTAAGGAGAATCCACTGGCTGTGCCACACACAGCAGATGGCATCATGTGGCCAGAGCACTGACAGAATGAGTCACATGGTGAAAAAGGAAGCCAGAGTGGGAGAGGCTAGGATTCTTCTTTGACAACGACCTGCTCCCTGTCTCACTCTCTTGAGAATGAATCCACTCCTGTGGGCCTAAACTCCTCTGAGAGGCCGCAGGAATTCCTTCGTGAGGGCAGACATGACCTAGTCACCTCCCCCCAGGGTCATCTCCTGAAGGTCGCACCACCCTCCAATACGGTCCTATCAGGCGCCAAGCTTCGGCAGGAGTTGTGGCTGGGACAGCCCTCCCCCAGACACAGCACTGATGATTCGTAGTCCTGTCTGACTGTATGGTCAGTGCTTCCGCATCATTCCCCTGGCAGCTGCTGCAAAAGTCACTCTCTGTCCCTTGATGGGAAGTTGGGACACGACCTCCAGGCTTTCAGATGTGAGTGTTTGGGCAGCAGTGTCAGGTTCAGCGATGCTCTGGAGTGGTGGTGCCCAGGAACAGACTTAGCAAAGACGGTTTCTACAGTATTCAGGTGTGTCCAGGCACACAGTCCAGGGAGGTGTGAAGAATGGACGGAATACTCCGTAGGAACAGAAGGCTTTTGTAAGAGGGAGGAGGAGGAGGAGGAGGGGAGAGTTTCTTTGGAAGCTTGCCGTCTCTCTGTAGAGCATCTTCAAGCTCAGTCAGTTGTGTTTCACAGTCTTGTGTCATACTGACCAGTCCGGCGGTCCCCTGGCCGAGAGGAGAACACAGAGCCACGTGCTGGAGCCCCCAAAAGTGCGCATGTAAGTGATGATCAAAGGGATCCACTCACCAGCTGACGATGACTTGACAACTAGCTGGATAGATGGTACCATCTGTCCACCCAGAGCTGTGCACACTTGTCAGTAAGCACAATTGTGTGCAGCGAGTGTAGTGACCCAGTGATCAAACCATTGGGCAAAGTGCAACCAGAGCCATGTTTGGTTTCTCTTCATATTTTTCATGCTCTAGTTTCCTTCTCCCTTTAAATATTCTTCCATCTGACTTTCCTTGGAAAGTAGAAAGGCTCCAATGATTTATGCGTTTTTTTGGTTCTTTGTATATTACAGTAGTAGAAACGCTTGATTTCGTGATTGGTGAATACATTTTTTATCTTTAACACTTTGTGATCGAGATATTAGCAAATAGTGAAAATGTATTATGCAACGAAGTCTGTGACATAGACCTTTAAAGACTCTTTCCTTTAATCCTTGTAATGACCTAATGATGTAGGTGTTATTTCCTTCCCCAGAGAAGTGGGGTGACTGAAATATAGATAGAGGAACTTGCCAGAGGCCAAACAGTGATTCAGAGTTGGAGCCAGGTTCAGAACCTTGTCACCAGGTGCATACAACCTAATTCCCACTGACCTCCCTCCCAGAGGAGCCAGAGGGCTGGCTGGTCATTAGCTGCAGGTGTCTTTGGGCCACTGGGCCAATAGTCACCAAATTGGATTCCATCCGAAGTGCAGAGAACTCCACATATCTCTGACCTAATATGACCCTCCCTTTCCCCATGCACAGTGATAAACACAGTGTTCCGTACACAGTAGGTGTCAGTAAATGACGAAGGGACAGATGAATGGGATCCCTGGGTAAAGGCTGAGGAGCAACCATATATATCATATTCAAAATATTTAATTGCTGGTTGGTGCAAATGCTGATCTAGCACACTGCAGCCACAGCTCTGAGTCAGGGTTTCTGAAGTCACTTCTTTGTTGAGGTTTAAACTTTAGCTGACGGGTGGTGGAGTGGTCTGGGGAGTCCAGAGGAGAGGCTGGCTCTGGAGAGGTGGAGTTGATGCTTGTTGGGGGACTGAGGTGGCAGATTTTTGCTAAGTGATCTGGAAGTCTTTCAACGAATATGGAAGTGCCAGTGTGAACTGTCTGAATACAAACCTTGGGAGCCACAACGAGTGAGTTTTGGCACAGTATCCTCTTTCGGTGGTGTTTTCTAAGCTACCACCTAAAGCTTTTGAAACACAGTACAGGATGGTAAACTGTGAGGTGGGGTTTAGATGACCTTAGATTAGTGAAGTATGCTTACTGCTAGTTCCCGTGCCAACGCTAGAGGGCAGTAGTCACATTGATGATGAAAACCAGGTGTCTGCTCCCAGCTTGGTTCCTCCTATCTCCCAGGCTCTGCCCGGTGGAATGGTTCTGCTTTTGTGAAATGTCTAGTATTTCTCTCTCTGTGTTTTAAGATGTATCTGAATGTGGAGATTATGCCAGAAGACTTTTGTGGGAGGGTTTGGGTTTTCTCTTAGGTTTATAACATGCTCAGATGTGAAATGGCCCTTCCTTTGGACTTTAGGGGGACTGTAGATTCACCAATCGTTTATACAACACTGTCGGGGAAACAAAGACCCTGCCCCATCCCAGCAGACAGTGGCTTTTAACCCAGGTTTATGTAACCCAGTCCTTCTCCATTTACTGTTGCCGGTTAATTTCATAAAACAGAAACTTCTGGGTGTGCCTGGGGTTTGTGAGGATAATAAAATTTGTGTTACAGAGAATGCATAAGTAAGTGGTGGTCTGTGTATTTATAAAGCATCTACTCAAAAATAGAACTCTCCTACCTATGGGAGGAGGCTTCTGGCATTAACTAAGTATATTACAAAACAGGTGGCCGCTGCCCTGGCCGAGTTCACGGGAGCAGATCTTTCCAGCACAACAGAGTGAGGTAAAGGCAATCTGACATACTAGAAGCAGCTGAGGTTGGAAGCCTCGAGGTTCTTGGTTCTACCCCTGACTTGTGTGATCTGGGGAAAGGTTTTGAGATCTTGGGCTGGTTGCGTAAGCTCAATTTCTTTATCATTAACAAAGAAACAGACAAAATGGCTGTAAAGTTCCTCTAAGTTTTAACCGTCTACAGAAAGAACAGTTTCCATTTAGGATGCATACAAAGCAAAACAAAGAAACAGAATCTCCTGTCTCAGTAGGATACAAGAGCATACGGGTACTGTTAGTTGTGTTTCTTTGTGAGGCATTTTCCAGGGTGTGCTTGACTTTTTCCTCACTAGTGCGTCAACAGAGGGAGCGAGTAGCATCACACTTCCTGGAAGTGTAATGTGGAAGGGAAGCGGGCTGAGGACTAACTTAACCCTGTGGAGGTCTCTGGTTAGGTGTTACCGCTTAACACTATGTAAGAAGAGCTTGTTTGTATCTCTCAGATCAGCCACAACCTCAGAAGTTCAAAGAAAAATGAAGTATCCACAGAGAGTTCAGTTTTACATTCAGATCTGAACTGAGATGCCAACAAAGTAATGAGGAAAACCTGGATTTAGCCACATCAGTGGAGGTAGAAAGAAGGTAATTAGAGAGGCCAGCAAACAGCCTGCCATGGAGGGGGGTGAGATTCAGTCAGGATTTTCAGAATTTCCAGTTCAAATCTTGGTCCCATCATTTGTAGGTGAGGTTGGCAAGGGAGAGACCTCTCTGAGCCTTCTTTTTCTCATTTGTTTCAATAAATGTTAGCTCCTGTCTTTCTTTGTTCCTCAAATCTGCAGTTCAAAGGGAAAAGTGTTTTGTATTTTATCCATTCATTACAAAAATTTTCCCTGAAGCCAAACAAGTAGAAGGGACACTATAGTCTTGCCTGAAGGAATTTCCAGAATATTCTGTGACTGAAGATGAGTGCGCAGAGAAAGGAGACCAGAAGAGACAGAAAGTGAGGGACCCGGAAATGATCTAGTTGTGTTTCCTGAAGTGGACCTTTCTGGTTTTAGTTTGAATTGAAGAATTCTTTTTGGTTGGGGAAGAATAGAGACCAACATGTGTGGATGAAGCCTGGAAAAGAAGAGTAAGGAGGACCCTGTCATAAGGCTCTGGCCACTTTCCTGGACTTGCCTCAAGCCCTTGGAGAGGAGGACCACAAGCTCCCAGTGGACCACAAGCTGTGATGCCCAGTAGGTTAGAGGCATTAATGAATTTTCCACTTACAGTGCTTTACCGGGATATAGCCTTTGGACGAGCATCTGTATTAACAGCCTGGAGAAAATCCTAAGAAATATGGGCAATGACTCGTAATGGGGCCAGGTATATGGGAGACTCAGAAACACGTAAGAAATGTCCAGTCAGAGGCCACATGCCACATAAAGAATGACTGAATGAATGACTGGATTTTCTTACACGGAAAAGAGATGCAGGGAGAACAGGATGAAGTTTAGCAGAAATTATGTACTTTGTAAAATTGTGGTATAAGATTTCTTTGAGTCCGAATGTAACACTCAAGACACCAATAGAAGAGAATCACATGACTTCATGGTTTGGTCATTATATATTTGGGTTTTTTAGTCTGCCTCATGTTAAGGAACTTCATAATTATGTTGAAGGAATTTCAGCAAGCAAAATAATAGACTATCAGCAATTTACATAATCTTGCTTAAAAATCAATAATGCATTTGCATCAATTCGCAGATCTAATTTACACTGCATATAGGATTTCCCTTAGGGAAGTGAATGATAAACGAGAGAGAGAGAGAGACTTAGATGATGACAGAAGAAGGCAGAAGGGCTAGACCGTGGAACAAGGCCAGGTCAGAAGGGGACAGTAGGCGATAGACATGGAACCAAGAAATAAATCATCAGAGAAACTCTAGGAACACAGAAGGAGAGTGTTTAGCGATCCTAATTCCTTCAATGGTGGAAACTTGCAGCATCTTGGCTGATGGGCTGGGCGAGCACTATGCATTCCTATAGGACAGAGGGTGACAGAATATAAATCTGAGGAATCAGGTAGAGTTTCAGATGGATGGAAACCAGGCTCTGGGCAATGGCTGGAGAAAATTCTAGGGACTAAAATAGTAAATCGCATCCCCGAGTCAGAAATGGACAGTCAGGTCTTTATTACTCTAACCCCAAGGAATGAACAAGGATTCCAGGACACCACCTACCTACACTCTGTCCTGACCACTGGTTGCTCTTTTGTGGGTGTATTCAATGCCTTCTCCTTACACCTCAAATCCTCCTGGCCTTGTCTCTATTTCTATAGCTGCTGCTGTGGCATTCAGTCCACACAGCCTTCGACGAGAATTATGCAGTGTGGACCTCTTGTTTCCAGCATTGGGGTTGGTGTCACCACAACTTGGTATGTCCAAGGGATTCCTTAGCATTGACAAATGCTCCCTGGTGAAGCGGAGGAGAGTTTATGTCCTTTGGGGAATGCTGGACCAATGGGGACAGGAGATGGTAGGTACATGCCTTCCTTCTCCCCCACCCACACAGGTGATTCAGACGCACAGTTCAGGACTTTGCAGGTGATTCTACACCACGCAGTGGCCCCCCCAGTGAAGGCCAGTTAGATAGTGCACATGCATCTTGGTATGGACAATCCTTCCTTGTTTCTGGGTCTTCGATATTTCTTGATCCCTGGAATGGAGCTCCAAAGAACTTACTGTCATGTAAACCTTCATCTCAGGCTCTACTCCGGGTAACCCAGGCAAAACCAAATGGACTCTACTGGGGGGAGAAAAGTGGGAATCCCTCCCCCGCCAGAGGGCGTCTTGAACTCATTACATCGCTGCAGGGAAAAGACAGTGACCTAATAGGATAAAGAGTGTGACCCCAGTGGTTCCTCCATCTTTTGTTTTGGAGGGTGGTAAATGACTGTGGTAGGTGTCTTTCTTATCAATGATGTCACTTATCAAGAGTTCAGCTCTTCAGAGGTCACTTCACATGAAACACAGGCCTTGATTTAAATGCTGCACACCTCCACAGACCAAAGCCTTCCTGTTTCTGTCGAGCTTTGTTTTAAGACAAGGTTTGCAGTCTGCCCGCAAACATGTCTCCTGCCGCCAAACGTGGAGCCATTCACCAAGGTTCCCCTGAGAATGGCCCCTGGGGCCTGGCCACCCTGACTCACGTGTGGTGTGTCCTAACAAGGTACACGCAGGGGAGTTCTTCCCGCCTATTGTTAAGATTCAGTTCTTGGTCAAACAACGGGGCCCTGGATTGTAGAATGCAAGTCTGCTTTTTGGAAATTCAATTACAGTGTTGAAAGCACTAATTACCTGCCTTAAAAACCAACATTAACATTATTAGCCAAGAGTAATTATTACTGCAAGGAAAATGAAAACAACCAGGAAGGAGCACATCTGTAAAGCCACCTTCAATTTCAACTTCTGGCAGAGAGGGGAGTGCACATATCCCCCATTTTCTGTTAAAAAGGAAGTCCTCAGCCACAAGCAATCTGCCACTTAATGCCATTTATATTTTCCACCTTTAGTGCGAATAGTAATTAGACATAGTGACAAAAACAGAACATGTGGAGGTTCATACAACTTTGGTGTTTGTTATTTTAAGCTCATTTTCAAGATGTAAATGATTATTGGAGTTTGAGTGAGTTGTAGCTGGTGGGTGAGGTGTGTGTGTGCGTAGCATTGTCGGCTGTGGGTTACCATGACTACATCACACAACTCCCCTGCTACTTGTACAGTGCGTAAGGGCCAAAGCATCAGGAGGGGGTTGGAAAAATCATACAAATGAAATCAGAGGGCTTATAAACTCCCAAATTGGAAAACTGTATTTCCTTAAATACCTCTACCATCTGGGCATATTCCCTTTTAAGATTCTGTACTCCAGATGCATTTTTTGTCCAACAAAGCAGAGTTATCTTTAGTAAAATAAGATGAAAGCCATGAATTAATGGAAAGATTCTAAAGAAACCTTGGACGTGACTATACAGTGACATTTGATTTAGCTGGCACTGTTGGGGTCTCTGTGCCACACGAATAAAATATCCTTTGGGAGCTACTTTGCTGGACTCAGGTGGATGGGCAGTGGGAGGATTTGCTCTGTCCATCTCCTTCACTCTGCTTCCATGCACCTGCCGGGTCTGTGCTGGGCCTGCCCGGGCCCCCCAGACCTCCGAGGTTCTGCAAAAAGATAACAAAAGGTGGACGAAGAGTCACCTTGACCACTGTAGTTCTTCTTGTTTTACACTCTCCTGTGTCTTTCAACATAGGCCTAGCCCATTAGAAATCTGATGGAGGAGAGAAAGGAAGCAAATTTTTCTTGCCTTCAGGCCACAAAATTCAAATCACTTCTCACTTATATTACGTACAGTTTTTGGTGAATTCATTGCCTTCCCTACTTTTCTCTATTACTCCATCTTTTCCCAACTTAACCAAACTCCTATCTCCTGTTTTTCTTTTCTTTCTTTTTTTTTTAATTAATGAAACATAAAGTTCTCACAGAAAAGTTCGCAACTCATGTATGTGCGGCATAATGACTTGCTGTAGGTAGTTGCATGGTGTCCCCAAATCTCAGACCAAGATGGAATATTAGCAGCTCTCTTTGGGGTCCTTCCCATTTCTAACCCTTCACTGGAGAAACTGCCCACCTTGCCACACATTTGTCATGTCTACTATTAAGCCTTATGTGTAGGGGACCCTACTGAATGTCCTCCTTTGTGTCTGGCCTCATGTCCGCACCAGCACGTATGGCAGTGGTTTACTTCTTCTCATTAATGCGTGGTGTTTCCTTGGGTCAGTTTATTTACTGGATGAGTACACTTCATTTATCCATCCTGTTGTTTTACCTTGCTCAGATTCCCAACTCAGACTGAAGCACAGAGTCCCCTGCTCTGTTGGCTGAGGAGGCCCAAGGACACACACCTCTGGTGGGGCAGCCCACATCCGCCACTCATTACATGTGGGTCATGAGGGGCTGGTCCCCAGGCCCCAACACAGGACGACTCGGAAGTGCCATCTCAGTCTAAGAACTCTGCGGGGTCGGTTGAGGCCTCGTGGTGACCACATTGCAGCTCACCTTCTCTCTCTGCTTCCTTCCTATGCTCAGGGGGGCTGATCGTGAGAGCTTCTTAGAAAATGCCCTGCACACCAGCGCTGCTTCTGGGGGAACCATGGGCTTTGGTCATGTCTTGCTTTTGGCTTTCACAAATGTTGCTGCTGGAACATTTTTATACAGGCCTTTGTTGAATGTGCATATGCATTTCCACGGAGTGTATGTTTCAGAGCTGAATTGCTGGGTTTTAGAGAAGTAGCATGCACTCAGGTTGCCAGATATTGCCAGACAGGTTTCCAAAATAGCTGCCCAAATTGGCATTTTCACTGGAGTTCTGGTTGCCCCATTCGTCACCCACACTTGGTATTGCTTCTCTGTTATGTGTTGGCTGCTACTACAGAGATGTCATGATGTTTCAGTGCGATGTTATTTGCATTTGTATTTCAGCTTGCATACATTAAGACATCTCTCTTGGGTCATTAGGATGGCACTCTTTTTTAAGACTTAAATTTTTTAGGGCAACTTTAAGTTCACAGCAAAACTGAGGGCAAAGCCTACAGATTTCCTTTATACATACATCTACCACTGTCTATGCACAGTGTCCCCCTTATCAACATCCTCACCAGAGTGGCTCATGGAAGAACCTACCCTGACGCATCATTATCGCCCAAAGCCCATAGCTTGCATTAGGATTTTCTGCTGGTGTTGTACATTTTATGGGTTTTGATAAATGTATAATGATATGTATCTGCCATTATTGTACCGCGCAGAGTATTTTCACTCCCCTAAAAGTCATCTGTACTTCATAAACTCTCTTTATAATAATCACATCTTCTTTTATCCAGGGCAGACACAAATTTTCATATGCACCATTGAGACACAAATTTATTAATTTTAATGCCTTTCTACCTAATGGGTACAGGTAGGATTGGCATTGTTTTAAAGGGACTGGTAATATTGTTGGGCTTATTAATTCTCTGTAGCTTCTGTGGAGTAAGAAGTAGCGGAAGAGTAGCAGGAAACCCTTCGGGGTCTGGGTTTGAATTTGACTTAGTCCCTGTTGCAGTTATCCTTGACCATGATGATGCCGAGTAACCACCAAACTTCAGTGTCCTCAAGTGTTTTACCTATTTTGTCCTCCAGAAGGTTTAATGTTTCTGTCTTAATGTTTAGATCTTTGGTCCACTTTGATTTTAACTTAGTGTATGGTGAGAGACATGGGTTAGGTTTCATTCTTCTCCAAATTGACAACCAGTTTTCTCAACACCATTTGCTACATAGGCTATCTCTCCTCCAGTGTATGTTTTTGGATCCTTTGTCAAAGATCACATATTTGAATATGTCTGGAGATGTTTCTGTGTCCTCGATTCTGTTCCATTGGTCTACATGTCTATCTTTGTTCCAGTACCGTGCTGTTTTTATTATTATTGCTTTGTAGAGTAGCTTGAAGTCTGGGATTGCTATGCCACCTGCTTTGGTTTTATTGCTCAGTATTGCTTTTGCTATTCAAGGCTTCTTCCATTTCCATATAAATTCTAGGATTGTTTTCTCTAGATCTGTGAAGTATGCTGTTGGTATTTTGATTGGAACTGCATTGAATCTGTAAAACAGTTTTGGAAGTATGGCCATTTTAACAATATTGATTCTACCTAACCAGGAGCAAGGGGCATCTTTCCATTTTCTGGTATCCTCTTCAATCTCTTTTTTCAGAGTGCTACAGTTTTCTTTGTAGAGGTCTTTCAATTCTTGAAGACATAGGAGTAGGAAAGGATTTCCTAAACAGAACCTCGATTGCACAGGAAATAACAACATGAATCAACAAATGGAACTACATTAGACTAAAGAGTTCCTGTACAGCAAAAGAGTCAATTAGTAGGGTGAAGAGAAAACCCACGGAATGGGAAAAAAATCTTTGCTAGCTACTCTTCAGACAGAAGAGTAATATCTAGAATATACAAAGAACTCAATAAAATTAAACTACCTAAAATCAGTGACCCACTCAAGAATGGGCTAGAGAAATGAACAGATACTTCACAGTGGAAGAAATACAAATGGCCAACAAATATATGAAAAAATGTTCAATATCTAATGCTATTAGAGAAATGCAAATTAAAACAACTCTAAGATTCCACCTTACCCCAGAAAGAATGGCAATCATTAGGAAGTCAAACAATAACAAATGCTGGCGTGGCTGTAGTGAAAAGGGAACCTTCCTACACTGTTGGTGGGAACACAAACTAGTACAACCATTATGGAAATCAGTATGGAGATTTCTCAAAAGCCTGAGAGTAGAAATCCCACATGACCCAGCCATTCCTCTACTAGGTATCTTTCCTGAAGAGCTAAAGACTTCATACTACAGAGATACTTGCACAACAATGTTTATAGCAGCACAATTTGTAATAGCTAAATTCTGGAAGCAACCAGTATACCCATCAATAGACAGCTGGATAAACAAAACGTGGTATCTATACATAATGGACTACTATTCAGCTATAAAGAATGACAAACTATAATCATTTATAGGAAAATGGATGGACCTGGAAAACATAATGCTGAGTGAAATAAACCAGACTTACAAACTGGAATACCGTATGGTATCCCTCATTTGAATGAGGCAAAATACAAACAAAAGAAAAGGGTAAACATTGGATACAAAAAGGCAAAGTGTTAGATATAAGCTAATAAACAAAGGGTTCAAGGGAATAAGAAGAGGGCAAAGGGGGAGGGGAATAGGAATCCAGAGGAATAATGATATTTTAGTAAGAACTCAGTAACCCAAACTTGAAACAGTGACACATACACTAGGCACTATAGTAACTTCATGTAGTTGTGACCTAATGCTGCATTTATGTGGTTGCTTATATTGCTCACTGTCAGAAGCAAAAGGCACAATATATTGTGGTCTGTAAGATTGTGTATGGCCTGTAAGTTTGTGTAAATTTGGATAAATTTAATAAAAATCTATAAAAAAAAAAAACCCAAAACTTCAGTGTCCTACAATCATACATGTAGTCTAAAAAGTTGATCTCCTGAAAGTGGGGAGTAGAAGGGTGGTTAACAGAGACTGGAGAGGGGAGGAAGAAGGGATAGCAGGAGAAGCTGGTCATTGGCTGCAACATCGCGGTCAGATAAGAGGAGTAAGTTCTGGTGTTATATTGCCTATTAGGCTGACTACAGTCAACAATTATGCATTGTATATTTCTAAATAACCAGAAAAGAGGACTTTGTATACTCACTACAAAGGCATAATACGTGTTTGAGGTGATAAATATGTTAATTACACTGATTTGATCATTACACCGTGGATACATGTTTTGAAACATCATGCTGTGCTCCATAATATGTACAATTATTTGGTGTCAGTTAAAGCAAACCAAACCAAACCAAAAAAACACCCCCAAACTCCAATACAGATTTGTTTAGCTCATGAGTCTTTGGGACGGCATGGGTTGGGTATAGAATGATCTAGGCTTGACTCAGTTATGGTGCCTATTTTGTGTGTCTTCTTGGGTCCAGAGGACTAAACTCATGATGGCAGAGTGGCAAGAGAAAATGTTGCAGTGCGAAAGCACGGTCCAAACGGCATCCTGTCTGCCAAGTCACCCGGCTAAACCTAGAGTGAAAGGTCACCACAAATTGAGGTGGCAAAGGTTATGAATGTTCGATTCTATCACTGCGGAAGGGACAAGGTTTTGGAACCATAACTTGGCATAATGTGGTCATCTGCTAGCAAATCGCTTTGTGTTATCTGAAAGGAGATAACACTGCTCGTGGTAATTGTGAGGTGAGGCTTCATTGTCATATAGTAGGTATATTCCTCGACATCTCATACATTAACTATTAGCTGTTCTCTTGGAAAAGCTGTCATGGGTAATATGATCATTTAATGTTCGAAGTCTTATACAATGTGGTTAAATTGATCAAATAAAAGCTATGTAATAATTTAAAAATATTCCCCAGCACAATAGTGCATAATTGAGTGTCTGCCTATTATATTTCTACTATGTTGCTTATTAAATTCCACTTCTATAAATACTTTTGCATAGTTGCATTCAGAGTATATGGCCATTCTGAATTTTGCTACTTTAAATTTTCTTGCATCAAAACATTGCCTTGCATTACTACATTGTTTGCCCATTAATCTCTTTGGTTCAGAGTGTTGGACGCCTGCTCAGTGACAGTGCGGAGGATCTGAGGGCAGGCGGCCTCCCCGGCTCCTGCAAGTCCTCTCTTCTCAGAGAAGACAAGAAGTATACTGGGAGAGTGATGAAGTCCTCCCTTGCCTTAGTGCGATTGCTGCCTGTGGCAGGAGAGAGAACCATCTGCAGGTGCCGTCAACATCGATGACACTTGCACCAGGGTCCAGCCCCCCTGGCCTGTCTTTGTGGCCTGAAATATGTTAGCCTGCCATAGAATGAAATCTGTGGCTTTGTAGATCTGGTGAAGGAGCCACAGAAGTTCATTGGTTAAACTTGAACACAGTAAGTGAAGTGGACCTAGGACTGGTTTAATAAAGAGGTGGCTAAACAAGAAACTTAGCAACAGCGGGGCCCTGCTATCTGGGCAGGTTTAGTCCAGTTTGGGAAGTTTGTCATCTGGGTGTTGGTCTCTTTGGGGCCCACACGACAAGTGACTGTTTGCTGGAACTAGTTCCACAGCTAGACTGAAGAGGATCCTCGTTGCGCTACAGTTTAGGCAGGAAAAGGAAACTCTTTTGTTTAGTTGTCTAATAAAACTTTCTTGGCGACTTTCCCAGGGTCTTGTGCAGGTGAGAATGGCTCACTGTGGATCTCTAACTCTACCACATAATAATTAACCTTCTGGAAAGAATTATATCGCATCTTAGGTTTACCCAGGAATTTCTTGTTTGGAACCATCTCAGAGGATGATCTAAGTATTCATCATATTTTTTGTGAACATCCTTCCGTTTTCATGTGAAAGTTCTCTCTCCTGTGTTCCCAGGCCTCATCCACATCCCAGCCAGCAAGGAATCCCCTAAGATGGAGACTCCGTGCCATGGCTAACAGCGCGGGATCTCCTAACTACGGCTGCCTGCGCATTGTGCCTGGCTGACCTACTCAGGCGTCATCAACTCGGGCAAGTCGCCTACTCTTTGTGTATTCGCTTTCTTACCTGTAAGGTAGTAACAACAAAGGCACCTTCCTCATAGGATAATCACAAGGATTAAGGGATATGTAAAGTGCTTGGAGGCATCCTGGGTACAAAGCGTTATGTAACTCTGGCTTCATTATCTTAAGACCTCGGTGAATATAGATTAGATGAGGTAATGCACAGAACTCTGTAGCGTAGAGAACATACTAAATTGGAGATGTTATCATAACCACTGCTGTCCTTTCCTGGAGGGAAGATGCCTGTGTGGTAATGGGGGCCTCTTGTAGATAAAACCCTAATTTGCATTTTCCTCAGCTGAGTCTGTCTCTGCAAAAGAAAGTGCTCCATGTGTACATATGTTTGGAAAATGCTACATGGCAGGTGCTGTTTGTATATATGCACGTGTGTGTCTGTATGTATTTCTTACACATTCAGACCATACAACTATTTTACCTATAAACCTGCTTTGGAAGTTTTTCATAACCACTGAATGACTGAGGGTGGGAATTTCAGATGAAGAGAATAGTTGGAGGAGGAAGAACTCTGAATCTTTCTCAAATTGTGCTAATTAAGAAACTGCACTTCTGATCTCTGAGGAGAGTGATGGGATTTATTAACATCTTCTCCATGCCAGGCATTGATCTTGGCGCTTCTGATACATTATCAGAAAATATTAATAGCTACCACTTACTGACCATCTGGAATGTGCTGGACATTTTGTGTAAATCATCTCTGAATGTTCATAAGAGTTTTGCAGATGCGGTCTGACCATCCCGAGAAAACTGAGGCTCCTGTGGTGGGTCACGTGGTGGGTACATGGGGCTCAGGTTGAAACTCAGGTCTGAAGGCTTCAAAGCACCACTTTTTGAAATTGTGGTGGGGGGAATTTGACATTTTCAGTGGCTCTGGAAGAGAAGAGGAAACAGAGTAACCCTCACATTCATGTTGCAATTTAGGGTGGCTTCCCAGTGCAATCTCTCCTTTGGTTCCAAATGTGCATAACCTGGCCAACCTCCCTCCAGTGTCTGCTCCTGCAGGTCCCTCATTCCCAGGCCTCCTCCTGGGACTCACTTGGTTCCTGCGATTCCCTGCCTTTTCCATGCTGATCCCTTTGTACGGTTGACTGGATGAGTCTTCCAAGTTCCAATTTGCCTTCCGGAAGGGCCCACCCCGATTCCTCCAGAGTCAATTGCTTCTTCTTTGTGCCACCAAATTTTATTCTGGCTCATTTCTGCAGTTATCACGCTGAGTTATAATTGCTTGTTGGAGGGTTATTGAACGAATGGGCATGGAGCAGCACCATTTTTCAGGTGGGCTGTAGGCTTTAACTCTCTCTGGTCTTTTTTTTTTTTTTTTTTTTTTTTTTTAACAGTGAGGCTAGTAAAACTTGAAAAGATCCAGACTCTTGTCCAAGACCAGAAGTAGAGCTGGGACAATAGCCTTAATTTTAGAAACTAGGGAGCCAAGAAAGCCAGGCTGGTATTATAGTGATAATACCGAAGTGTTCAGATTCTTTCTCCAGTTTCTTCCCTGAAGAATTCATTATGTGAACAAGAGATTTACTAAAATCTCCTCTCTGCCAAGCATTGATCTTGGCACATCTGATACATTATCTCTAATAAAAATATATTACTAGCTACCATTCACTGAACACCCGGAATGTCTCCAACCCTAACCCTGACACTTACAGGACCAATGAATAAAAGAAGTAGCCATAACCGCCTATTTGTATGTGTTCTAGTTTACGAACCAGTCTATTTTACCCATTTCTCCAGTTTGTACCAAGGGGGTCCCGGGTAGAATTTGTTTTCCAACCGACCGAGATAAGCAAATATATCTTCTGGGGGTTTCATCAACATTTAAAGACAATTCACACTACGAATGTTTTACCCTTTCCTGCTGCCCTGTCCACTCTGAAACCTGCTTCAGACAGTCTCTCCCTCTCTCTCTCTCTCATTACTCTGTGGGATATTTTGCACTTTCACACCCCACAGAGACCAATTAAAAGAAATCAATTAAGCTCAGGCTTGCGAAGGCAGTGCTCCAACCAAGAGGAATAAACGAGCAAGGACTGTTTATCACAATGGAAGCCGAAAGGCTAATGTTGCCTAAAGAGTCATTTGCAGGCTGTGAGACTGACAGCGAGCTCTCTACCTAGGAGGCCTTGATGAGGCAGCACTATCCCTCTGCAGGCTGGCTCAGGACTCGGGTTTTCAATCAGCCGAGATAGAGGGATGGGGGATATCAGCCAGAGCAGATGGGCTGCCCTGTTTTCCCTTTGAAAATGGAGGTCTGAAGCCTCATCTTCGACAGCTGTAGTATTAATTATAACCACAACCTGCACAGCTAGCCTTCTTGTTTTTGATAGATATTCTTTGGTGATAAGGAGGAAACTGTTAAACCCAAACGATGGTTTTGCCAGTTCTAGAAAGCGCCTGTGAGGGCAGCATCTAACAGTAGTCTAGACAATAAGGAAAGTAGGACAACCTTGGGACAGAGGCAATGACGCCTGCCAACTGTCACTCATGGGAGTGGTTCTGTGCAGCCCCCAAAGCCTCCTCGTCCATCAGTGTCCACACCTGATTGTTCTGTCCAGATAGCGCGAACCTGGCTTATGGCTTCTCAAGAGCTTCCCAAAAGAAGCTTTGTCTTTTTTATGCATCTTCTATCCCGTAGAGCCACCCCGCCCTCATCAAGATTGCTTATTATAGTCTGGCTGTTCTCACGTGATGGGACAGGCCTGAGTTTGCCAGACTCACTGAAGGCTGTGATATTTTTTCTCACTTCAAAGCCTTAATCTTAGAGCTGGACTGGTAAATGAGTCTGGGTAGGCGTGGACTCCACCTATCTCTTTCATTAATTCCTCTTCCTACTAATGGTGGGCCTGATGTAAGGTTCAGACTTTGATCACCTGTAATTTCAAGGAATCTGCATTTCTTTTTGAGAACTGGGCACTCTTGGTTATTACATCGCAGATGAATATTATATAAGTTGTCTATTTTTAAAAATTTGTTATCTCAAATTGAATGATGACCCCAGAATGTTTGCTTCCAGTGAATACATTATTTAAGGATGATTTAGGTGCAAATGGAAGAAAATTACACTAACTAAATTGAGCAAAAGCCAGACCGATTTTAAGTATAGCAGCATGTTTCACAGAACTCAAGAATATAAATGAGACCAAATCTGAGAACTCCTGGAATCAGGAACTTGGAAGCTCTCAGAATTGACTTTGTGTTCCTTTTATCTTCAATTCCTTCTACATGCCAGTTTCTTTTTCCCTCGAAGATTTCCTTCGTTTCTAGTCTATGTCACAGAACAGAAGAATATAAAAATAGTCTAAGCATTCTATCCTACAGAAAACATTCAGGTAGGGGCTTTCTTGCTGGTAGGTCCAAGATTCCCAGCCAGCACTGTGGTCGAGCTGCCCTGGGACAGGGCCCTGACTTATAGGCTCATGTGGCATCAAAACGGATCGAGTAATCAGATGTGGTAGGTGGGTCTTGGAGGCAAGCTGCAAGTATTCAGAAGGTAAAAAATAGGCCTGAAAACAAGACACTGGTCGATATATGTATAGACAATTCCCTAAGCAAACACTGAATTAATTAGTTCTGCTAGGTTAAGTCAATTCATTTTCTTAAGAAGTTATAGTACATTTTAAATCTTTGAGTTATTAGCCTCTATTATTAATTGAATTTAGTTACTTAAAGAAATCAATTCCTTTATCAGACAACCATTCAGTGAAAAATATCTAGTTACATTTTTTTTTTCCCCCTAAGAGGCTTACCGTGTTAGCAAACACACAGAGGGCTTACAACATGAAGGCGGTCTTCTGTTCTCCCCCCTCTCTCTCTCCACCCCTCTCTCCATTTTGGTCCTTAAAACCACCATATACAAAAATTGAATTTGGAAATTTGCCCAGAGAGTTTGAACATCTTCCCAGGGTCAAGAGATAATTAGTAATGGAGCTTAGATTCAAACTTATATAATCAAACTATGAAGAGGAGATATATTAAAATTAAAAGATACTATAATAATGTAATGCAGAATGTGATGTAATGACTGCTTTTCAGTCTGCCCTAGAATTTGGAGACACTTAAGAACCATATGAACCAGTTTCATTACTTCAGGTTTATTTTAAAAACACAGTTACTATCATTAACATGGTAAATTACTACTGTTCCACAATACCAGAGAAATATAATTTAAAATTCATTGAGTAACTTTTTCTATTAGCCTGCTTAAAAGTGACTACTAAGAGATGGGGACAGGCAGAAAAATTATCTTCAAAGATCTGTAGAACAACCCAGCAGAAGAGGGCAAACTTCTTCAATGTCTCACCGGAGGCCAGCAAGAATGGGGCAAGAGTACAGGGGGTCAGATAGTAT
>PVJO010022834.1:0-27282 GCA_004026905.1 Hystrix cristata | reverse complement strand
GGCTGCCTGGGGCACATCTCAATTATTAATGCTGCTCTTTACAGACCTTGCGTTATTACTCCTGTTCATGCTATTATGAGGAGGGCACGGTCCTAATGCTCACTTCCTCCTGCTGCTAGAGGAAAAGCATGTGCCAGGTGAAGTCATCTAATTGCACCCATGTTCTCTCCACCTTTCTCTACGTCCTGTCCCTGCAGCTGCCTCCAGGACATGGAGATCGAGTATATCTCAAACTGGGCAGAGTGTCCTTGTCAGGAAGGGCAGGCTGGTTCCGATGCTGAAGGTCCTGCCGCCCGAGTTCCACTTCCTTCCTCGGAGCACCCCGATGGGTGAAAATTGGCCTGACTATTTTCCATGCAGAAACTAGACCGATGAAGCAGCTGTATTAGAATTGGGGTTGACATAATTTGGCCATCTTTTCCCTAGTTCTGAAAACATCTGAGCTGTAGACTCCACGTTCAAACAGAACGCAATGCTACCCTAGCGGGATCTGCCAAGTTTCCATGCAAAAAGTATAAAGGTCAGTGATGGAGTTTCAGCCCAGACTCGGCACCATATCTGGGGAGGAAGGCGCAGATACACTTCTAATTTTGTTTCTGAAGGGAGCGCAGCATAAGAATTTATCAGTGAATGTTAAACACGGTGCACGGTAAATTGTGAACTTTAGGAATGATGAAAACTATGACCAAGATTTAACTGCATTAGCCTGTTACATCTACCCATGCTAAAAATTAAAGAAAGTTTTACATAACGTGACCCTTTGAGTTAAGTCACAAGATGGTCTCCAACAATGATCAACCACTACACACTTAGTATAATCAACTCTGTCTGGTCAAGTGAACACACTGGCAGAACACACAGATTCGAGCCTCTTCTCTTATAAAGAATCTGACAATTTAAGGGGGATACGTTCACTTCCATTTATGTCCTGGAAAATACGCTCTCGTGACTTAGCAACCAAGTTTAAAAACCTCTTGGAGTTCTTAAACAAACAGAGTGTGTGTTTATGAGGTTCTAGCAATGTTATTTTCAGGGATGACGTAGAGTTAGTGACATGTAGCTTTGGGGCTTTACAGTAAGTTGCGGCTAATTTACTGCTGTGACATACAGTATTTGCTTTGAGAAAAGTAGGAATTTAATTAAAGGGTGTTTGAAAATGTGTTAGATGGAAAACAACCCCAAGCACCTAGAGAACAAGAATTCTCCACCCCATGGGGGCTGGGATGCCTTTTTTGGGAGATGGTACAGCAAGAGTTAAGAACATTTCCTGGCACTCAGAGAGCAGAGCTAATTCAAAGGTGGGGGGTGGGAGAATGAGTGTTTAGAGTACAGGTTGAACACAGAGAACCCAAATCGGGCCTGCAGATGTGTTTTGCTTGGCCTATAGAGTACTTTAAAAGTCTGGAACTAGTGGCCAATATTTTTAAACTAGATGCAATATACAAGCACAGTTTTCTCTCTTTGGAACATCAGAGGATCTGGCCACATGAGTCTGCATTTCTGCTCGGGACAAGCTGCAAGAGATGGGGAGCCACTTTAAGGGAGGCCCAAGCTCTCACCCATCCTGGTCCACACCAGACCTGCCTCACCTGTTTCTAATCTCTGTCTTCCCCTGTCTATCTGAGCTTGCAAACCCGGACTGAAGAAAATGGGTTTTTTTTTTTTTTAACAGTAGCTCAGGCTTCTTAAACCAGTAAGACTCCTTTTCAGATCCACAGATAGAGTCAGCATGTGCTTTTCTAAAACACAACAGAAAAGGAAGATGATTAGGTATCTTTAAAATTTTTTCCACAGGGGCCTTTTTAAAATCATTCCTTTTGTTTTAATGCGAGATTGTTGAAGTTAGTATTTCCCAAAGTCAAGTCATAAAATGGGACTTAAAATGGAATGTTTATTTTTATTTTCCCATCTGAAACAATTATATGACATCGAGAAAGGTGTGGTATATGGTGTCTGTCTCTGAGCGTGTTTTCTTATCTGTGAAAACTTTCAGAAGGGTGAACAGGGAGAGGGGAAAGAGAACCAATTTTTCCATCCAACTCAGCAGGCACAGAGCTTAGGGGCAACCATACGCCTAGAGACTTGCCAATGTCTTCACATTAGACTTTTATAAACACAAGAAAAAATGAACAACAATGAATACTAAGTAATTCAAATAATGATTCCTGCATGGATTATATGTATTTGTATACCAACGCAGTTGCAAAATTTAACTTTTACTACTCTCTGGAGAAGAAGGCAGAAGCACCTAGGGCCTGCAAAAATCACCACCTAGCTCCGGGGTCAAGGACTGGTCTCCAGATGAGCATCCGGGTCCGCATGTGACCTGTGTCAGGAGTGCAGCCTCACTGTGTGTTTTAGTTACTTTTCTCTCGTTGTTGGGACAGAATACCCGACACCCAAAGTTAGGGGAAGAAAGGTTTATTAGCTCACAGTCTGCGGAGGTTTCAGTCTATAGTCCGCTGGGTCCGAGGCAGGGCCGGCGTGCAGACCGGCGGCCGCCGCAAAGTAAAGTGAGGAAAATGCAAGGAATGTATGCAAATCAGCAATGCAAACAAGCAGCTAGTTAAGCATTCTTCCTCTATTATCTAGGCTACCTGCCCCCAGGGCAGCCCACACTCTAGATCCAGCTATCTCTCACCACATGAGGCTTTGGGGGGACATCTAGACACAAACCATAACACTGTGCTACTGACTTTCCTCCCAACCTCATCCCTGAGAATGCTTTGTATGCGGTAAGTCCATAATCAAGGCTCCTAGAAAGCAATACCCCTTGGTTTCCACATCTAGAAATTTCAAAGCTATTAATCACATGCAGCTGGAGAGTGGGCATTACTGCTACCAGAGATAGCTTGCTTTTCTGATTCTATTCCACCTTCCTCAAAGCAGTCTTCATTCTTACTGTCCGATCTCAAGGCAGGGTTTCGCTTGACTTCCTAAAAACAAAGATCACATGGCCAAAGTGCCGGTCATAGTGAGAATCCCTTCTTGTGGATTCCTGGAGTCAGAAGGAGACTGACTTTTCTGTGTCCCCAACTCAAAAGTCTCCCATGAAGCACAACACTCCATAGCAACCAACTCCAGAGCACCCAAGCTCCTCGGTCTGCAGCATTTGCTGTCAGCAATGCCCATTTTAATAACTGATAAAATACCGCCTATTGATATCTCACTTGTTATCTTGCCTTGTTATCTTTTTCTTGTGTTTATGAACGAAGACCCTAACCCTTATAAAAATATATAATTTAAACATCTTCATGGAAAAGACCCTAGTCTTACACACAGTGTAACCAAGCAAAATGTCTCACACACAGTCGGGACTCTGCGGGGATCTGCTACATGACTGACACCTCTAAGGACAGAGATCTCAGCCTGTCTGCTACTGCGATGAGAAGGAGGCTGGTGGCCAGCGCCCCATGCTCCGCTTCCCCACTGCACTTACAGGTGGGACATAATTGTCCCTGCGCCCCACACATACATCTGCACACCATTCCCCCAAGTCCTCTGAACAATGACATATGCATCGAGATGTCCCAAGGTCATCCTCACTGCAAAGGATTCTATTTTTAAACCAGGAATGACTCATCCCTGGCCAGGGGCTTCCCAAAGCTACCATCTGTCAGGCTGTCGGGACAAAGGACAAGGGGTAAGAGACAATAGAGAGGTAACATCTCCTCCAACTCATGACCCCATGATGACACTGTGTCAGCTGCCTCCACCTCTTGTGTCTTCAAAGCCACCTTAGGCTCGAGTTCTGCCCTTGTGTTTGGATTACACTATTCTGAGGCACAGAGTTTCCTTCCCTGCTGGCTCCCACCCTGACCTCTGAACAGTTTCTGACTGCACATGTGCCTGTGACCTTGGGGAGAGGACCGAGGTCATGCTGTGCCACTGAGGAGAAGACCCTCCCTTCTCAAGGCACAAGCTCATACCAACCACAGGGGAGACAAGGGGCTGACTACTAAGGATGCCCGTGGGGCCTCCTGATGCAAGTACCATCATTCAAAGAATTTGGGAGAAAGGTGTGCGTGTGTATGTGAGGTGTGTGGAGGACAATCGTGTCCCACCTACAATGCGGTAGGGCAGCAGAGTGTGGGCGGACTGGCCGTTGCTTCATCTGCCCTGAAACACTCATTCTTTTAGAAGAAGTGAGAGGGCTAAGAGAGTGTCAGTTCATCCAGAACATTCCTTTTTAAATTGTGGAGGGTGGTGAGAAGGGCAGAAATAATTCATTCTAATTTGGGAGCGTAGAGTAAATATGGATTTATAGACACAGCTATCAGATAGTGTTTTTATAGAGAAAACAAATGAGCAATTGGGCAAAATGTCCTCAAAAGTAATGCATAACAAATTCCAAACAGGCCAAGCCAATGTGTTCAGCCTCATTAGTCTTCCACAACAGAGCTGAACTTTTAGTCACCCTCACTCTGAAATAGTACAGACAGACAGAGAGACCGAGTCAGAGACAGACAAAGAGAAGCAGGGTCAGAAAAATCAAGGAATTCAAGGTCTCTTTGCCAGTGGAGATGAAATAAATTAATCCTACGGATACACCTGGCTGAGTTTGATCTTTTCCACCCATGATTACCTTTGTTCTTTCCTCAGCCCTGAAGTTTGCCCTATCACGAAGGTGCAAGAGTCCAGATTTGGCATAAAAGTCAGTAATGCTTTCCTAGTCTGTACATAGGTGACCACACCTTTGTTCTTGTTTTTTGTTTTGTTTTGTTTTGTTTTGTTTTGTTTTTGGATTTAGTAATAAAAGACCCAAGAGATCAAGAAGAAAAGGGCCCGGACTTGGAGGGAAGAACTCTCGTTTCTGCCAATAGCTCTGACCTTGGCTAGCTGGGTGACCTTGAACAAGAGGAGAGAAAAGAGTGCTGGACACAGTGAACTGCGGCCCCAACTGGCCTGCAGAGCCTCTTTAAGCCCCGATGTTATACACTGTCCACAGTCTATACAGCTGTCCCTTGAAAAGGACGCCCCACAGATATCTAAATCCATGGATACACGAGTCCTCCTTTACAACAGCACAGTCGTTGCCTGTGACTTGTACCCCTCCTTCCTTACACTTCACATCATCTCCAGATCACCTACGATACAATGGAAACAGTTGCCGCGCTTCGCGAGTAAGGAATAATGACAGAAGTCTGTGTATGTTCAGTGCAGATGCAATTTTTTTTCAAATATTTTCAAATATTAGTTGAATCCTTAGATACCAAAGGGTCGCTATATCCTAAAGTCGTCTTCTGTAGCAAAGTCAGAAGCTCTAGCTCAGGCCTTCCTCCCACCCGGAAAGCTCCAACGTTCCCTGAATATTCGGGGATCCTGCAGCCCCTGATGCCTCAGTGTGCAGTGAGAAACACGCAAGAAAGCTGAGACTGCCTCACAGTGTAGAAGACAAAAGGAAAAACTCTGGGATGCCTAAAGCTAGTCTGTCCCCATAAAGAACAGACAGTCCCCCACATCTACCCCTGTGGAGACAAAGGCAAACAGAGGCTGACCTTAATCCCTGGCATACCCCCCACCTGTCTTCTCTAGAAAATGTATACCCAATTTATAAAGAATGGCATCTGTAAACCCAGCCACGGTAGAAGAATAAGTCAGGGGTCTCCCAAGGAAGAGGATCGCCTGGGGCCCTGGAAGGCTGAACTCTGAAAGGGACAAGGGCCTCCCACTGGGAATTATTTTGGCCCCTCTGCCTCCAGGCACCTCCCCTCCCTGCCCCTCAGCAGGCTCCTCCACCAGCTGACGCTCTAGTCTTTCAACAGCTGCTGGCTCTCCGGTTGTGTTCCCTTCACAGATGTGCAGTGCTGTTCTGAACATCCTGCCCTTGAACTTTCTCTACCCATAATTTTCCAAACCAAAGCCTGGCAATAAAAATGTCACGGAGGGATGGAGAGAATTGGGGGCGGGGGTAGTATTTTAGCAGGAAAAGAATAGGGAGATGATTTGCACACATGGTGATTTGTGTTGACTTCTTGCACAAAGGTTCAAGGCATCCCGTGACTCCTCAAACAGGGCACGAAGGCAGAGTGCTGCAGCGGATTACTCAGCGCAGCACCCAGAAAGGTCCTGTTCCACCAACGGAACTACGAACTAGCTGGAGGCTGAGGAGCTTCCTGCCCTACGCCACGGACTGCCCAGCTGATCATGCTGCGGGGCGGGGCTGTGCTCAGGGTGACTTGGAAAGCAGGCGCTCACCAGGCCTTCCGCTTGGCCGTACACCCTCACGGCTGTGAGCTGGGCACTAGATCAATACTTGTGTATAGTCAGTGAGAACACAAGTTCAGAAACGAGCCACATCATTTGAGAGGAGAGTGAGCACGCTCAGAGTGGCACGGCCGTAGACATTTTATGAGATGTGATCAGAAACTACAGTGAATATTTACATTAAAAAAAAAAATTTGTTACAGTAAAAGACACATGGCCACTAATCCCTCTCAAAATACTCCCCTTTGCTTCAAACACACTTAGCGCTTCATTCTTGCCACTTTGTGAAGCAGTTCTGAAAGTCTCTTCCACTGAGTGTCACTAGGCGCCCTGTCAGGGTGCCTTGATGTCTTGAATTGACTCAAAAACTTTACCTTTCCTGGTCATTTTGACTTCAGGGAAGAGCCAGAAGTCACAGAGTGCCAGATATGGTGACTGAGACAGATGAGGACACACTGTGATCTTTTCCGATGACATCGGACAGTAGCATTCGCTGCATTTTTTATCACACCTCATAAGAAACAAAGTGCTTCAGAAAGTGCCAAGAATAACGGGAGTATTTTGAGAGGAATCGATGGTGATGTGTCTTTTACCATAATAGAATTTTTAAATTTATATATTCACAGTATTTTGATCACTCAATGATATCATTTCAATAAGCTCCATAGGAACCTGTTGGGGGTCAAATTTTCCTAAGCTCCATGATATTGATACCATTAACCTTCTGGGCACATAAATATCCTGCAACATAATGCAAAACTACAACAAATCAACTAAATCCTGTCATTCTCTAAAGGGATAACAGGGCATTGAGTCAGGGAACGAGGCATCTCTCCTTATCTCCTTCAGTGTGCCAAGTAATAGGCACAGAGAACTACACGGAGATGTGAAGACTGAAGGGTTTTTCACTGAGAAACCATCCTCTGAGAGACATTCTGTCCTTGTTCACTGTTAACCTGACCATATCCCGTCACAAGATGCTGCCACTCCATGAAGTTACAAAAAGTCCTATTAAGTCATTATTAGGAAGGAAAGAAGCAAGCTCACACAGACGTCAGACAGCACACAGGCCAGCAGCACCTGAGGGGAAAGCCTGCCACAGGACCTCTGCACACACTATCCCATGCAGACCTGGTTCGCAGAGCAACGACAGGGCCTGGATAACAAGGAACAACGCGAGACCGACGATTTGGCAGGACGAGGTGAAGTCACCTCCCATTCTTGCAACTCCACACTAAACCCCTTCGGTTACTTCCACAATCTGCAGTCTTGTTTGTCACAAAGATGGCTGTAGGGCAAGGAAACTAATCAGATCCTGGCTCCATTGCTTAGGAGGTACATGATTTGGGGCAAAGTTTGCAGCTTTGGTCTCTTCGTCTATAAAGAGGGAATGGTCACACATGGTTGTTTAGAGAATCCAATGACATCGCATATGTTGTTTAAAGTTTTAAAGTGCTGGGCACTATAGCTCACACACTGCACATTACCAGCAAGGCTGGCTGCCTCCAACCACCTGCCTTCTGGTCCCCTTTGAATGAGAATTTCTTGGCTGAGGATATGTGGAGATGGGCAGAAACATTGTGAAGTGGCTAATGGGTTCTGCTGAAGCTCTGGGTATCCTCAATACATCACTGGTGTCAATTCTATTTTCAGAAACTATGAAAACAACTGGTCGATTCCTATCATGACCTTAAATGTAGTTTTCCTTAACCATACCTAAGCATAAGCAATTTTACCCCTGGAAAATATTCAACATGATCACACTGAAGATGCTTCAAGTGAATGACTAAATACAAAATTAATGAATAAATAAGTGTAAAATGAATGACTGAATGCATGCAAAATGAATGAATGAAACAGTACAAAATGAATGAACAAATGCCAAAGCAAAAGTTATAAACAGAAGAGAGGCCATTTTCCAGCGATAATGATACTGTTATCCTGGCAATTGGGCCCATGAATTAGATGCTCTACAAAATGTGTGCTGTGCCTCCCTCCTCCTTCCTAATGTCCCCAAAACAGCAGCTCTGAATGCAGAAGCCAAAAGCAGAGCCTGGCAAATCAGCGGGCGCCCTGACTGTGTACCAGCCATTTTGGAGCAGAGAAAGTCACTAAGGAAAATTTTAACAATGTATAACCTTTCAGCTTTACCCTGCTAACAGCAGGTAGCAGTGCCTTTCGGAGACAAGAACCTGCCTTGAAGTCACCAGTGAGCAGGATTTGACCTTCACTTTTAGTATACTCAGCATTAAATATTCATAATCCACGTAACAGTAGCATAAGAAGTAGCAGCATT
Source organism: Hystrix cristata (assembly GCA_004026905.1). Classification (NCBI taxonomy): domain Eukaryota; kingdom Metazoa; phylum Chordata; class Mammalia; order Rodentia; family Hystricidae; genus Hystrix; species Hystrix cristata. Next base: position 18,779 of record PVJO010022834.1, on the reverse strand, counting down.
TAAACATGAATCAAAGGAATAAATATATTCACACATGTGACTCATCCTTTCCCAGAATGCTCCTGGAAAAAAATGCAAATCCACAGAGCTCTGAGCTGCGGTTCTCCCGACTTTCTCTTGAAATTCTGGAAGCAAGGAGATTGCTGCATTATACAATCCAAGAATCCTGCCCTCATGCTGACATCAGATCTTTTTCTCTTCTTTATCTATCAGATAAGAATTACTGTTCTTGTGTCAAAGGGAGGGACAGAACCAGCAGTGGTGACATTAGCACTCCAAGGGCACTGAAGGGCACTTTCAACTTGGTTGTACTTTTTTTTTTTTTTAAATCTGCTTCACGGGGATCAGAGTGCGTGGGAGGAAAGGTCTCAGCGTAGGCGCTGACAGACGTCAGACTTGGGAGCTGGAGTGATGTGTGACATAAATTGGGCAAGGAGCCTTTCAAAAAGAATGAAAAAGAGAGCTCCTTTGGATAAATACCCGTCTTGTGCAGCTAAGTGGAGGAGATATTTAGGGGGGTGTGATTACTGTGTGTGGTGAGTGTCATGGGTCTCCGTGTTTGTGAAGACACTGACGTTTGTGTCAATCCACAGACTTGCTGGAACATCTATCTGCCTCTGCTTGGACTCCTGCTGGGAAGATGAAGCATCATTTCAGCACAGTTTAATGCAACACTCTTTGGCTCTCAACTCCAGGACAGTCTGTTTTAGGCGGGTAGTAATCACTGGAGGCTACACAAATGATTCTTCCATAGTGATCACTCTAGGAAAGTGAAGATCTAAAGAAGGGCTCTCAAATGGAAAAAAGACCAACTTGGAGATCTGTCTGTCTTGGACTAAGAATTTGAAAGGAAAGCTGTGCGGGGGAAGATAGCTTTGGAAATGACTTATCCCCCACATCTTGATATCAAATCAGGCTTTGAAAGGTTAAAAAGATCATAACTCGCCAGTGACAATATTTATTGGAACTTCCTTACCCATCTGCCTGTGCACATTGAATAACTCCCAAGTCTGCTGTCTACATGCAGGAGCTAAATTGATCTGCTCTAAGGCTGAGCCAGTACAGCCAACCCCTGGGCCCTGTTTTACATATTAGTCTGTGTTCCTTGAACTTTCAAGAGTGTGGGTGCATCAAACCTAGAATCTTGAGTTTGTGCAACTAGGATATTCCCTGCCATTTTGCTGAGCCCAGCTCTGGTTAAGACACAGTGAGACAAGCCATTTCTCACTCCTGACTGACTTATTTGAAGGGAATAAATAGTAACTAAAGCTCATCTCGAGAATACTAGGTTCTTCTTTCCAGGGTGATGATTTAGTATAATTCCCAAGAGAAATTTACAGCTACTTTCCAAGTTGCCCAATGGCCTGCCAAATGATGACCGTTGAACTGGCAATGGTTTGGAGTGAGAGGACGGATTTTAAGAATTTACATTCCACTACCTTATCCTCTTTCCATTTGAATATTACACATGGATAAAATTTCATTTTACCTTGTTCACCAGACTTGACAATAATTTGGTTTTGTTCTCGGGAATGTGAGGATTTATCATAAAGGTGACTTTATAGATCCTACTATAATTCTTCCCTTTACTGAACAGAGCATCCTCTCTGGCTTTCCTCAGGAAGACAAAGACTCCCTCACTCTGACTGCTGCCGACTGGGCTCCTGATGGGCCGGTTTCTCAGGATGTACCAGTTTCTCATGATGGACGATTCTCAGGACCAAATGAAGTAACACAAAAATGAAGAGTGGACAGGGCTACATAAATAGCCACTATGTGTTCTCATAAACACATCTTGGCTAAACAGTTTAGTGATGCAGAAGAAAGCCTGAAGCTAGGACAAAGCTATAGGACAGTCCCCAGGGACAGTGAGAAAAGTCTCTTTCCTAAGATTATCAGCATTATTTGCTGGGAAAGCTGAGAACAGAACAGAAAGTAAGCCTTAGTATAGACACCTCACCAGTCCACAAAAGAAGCCAGAATCAGAGAGGATTCCTAACGCCAGCTTCTGCAAGGCTTAAAAGTCAGAAGTAAATCTAAAGCACATGGAGGCAGGCAGGGCACTTGGGGAAGAGTCTGCCTGGGGGAATTTCATCCGTGCCCATCCTCTCCCATGGAGATGAGAACATCCAATCCACAGAATCAAAGATCATTTCCAGGTAGACATCAAAAAAAAAAAAAAAAAAAAAAAGGACACCATCCAGATCAACCTAACACGAGCATTTTATTTCCAAGAAATACAAAGGAGCAGAAAGGGAGGAAAAGGAGTAGGAAGGAGTGGCCCAGGCATCTGTCCTTCCAACGCATCACCACGCTCACCTCCACAGAAAGGCGTGCTCTCTCTGGGGCACACAGACTACACGTCCAAACCTTTCTCCTGAGCCCGGCCACAGGAGCTGGCAGGGTACACACCCCACAACATGTGAGAATAACCCTGAGGAGAGATTGGAGAAGTCAGATCAAGGCTTTAGAAAATCTCCAGTCTAATTCAAATACGGACCAGAATCAGTAAGAGTAAATATTAGAAGGGGGCTTACCTTCAATGACACACCAACTGGAGTCTTCCACACTTAAAAAAACGCTTCTCTTTCTTGGCTAGGGATTTCCCGCGGGGAGAGCACGTGCACGCTCACCCTCTGTGGGCGTCTAAAGGACCCTCCATTCGAGATGGATAAGGGCAGCCCGGCCTTGTATGAAGATGGCCTGCAGGGCCTCTAATAGTCTCAAACTTGACCAGTTCCCAGACAGGTGACTAGAGGGAATGTTTTCTTTATTTTCCTTGACATGACGTTTTGACTTCTGCACCCAAATACACAAAATCCTCTGGACAGTGACCAAGTAGCTCTGAGAAATTCAGAGTTTAGATGTGCACCAAATCACCACCACCCTGAGCCACAGGAAAAGAACACTGAGCTCAGAGTTCGCGCCAACAAGGACACTGAGCAGGTTTCCTAGGATCAGAGTCTGGTATCCAATCATACTAGGGGTGGGGCTGAAACAGTTAAAGACATTCTCACAGCAGACAATGACGACAGCGGGCTCAAGGCCACTGTCCTTGGCCAGAGGTGTCAAATTCACATCACGAGGGAAAACCGAGTCAGACTCAACTCCAGCTCCATCCAACTCTTTTCCAGATGCTATCAACTTCAAGACCGCAACAGAGTATTTGGAACAAATGATGCACCCAGGGGTGGCACCCACAGGAACCAGAGCAAAGGGGCTGCCACCTAGCAGCCCCCTGGTCAGTGCTCTCTTTGGCCTCCCATGAGATCTTCACATCTGTGACCCGGGCTCACTTGGAAGCACCAGCTCACTTAGCGTGTGTGTCGCAAGGGTCTGCACAAGTGTCCCCTCTAGGAGTCCTCAGATGGCCACGGTCCACCACCACTAGGAATCATTGTGAACCTCATTCCACCTTCTTACCTTCACAAGTCAAGAAGTACCCGTGTGCGGTGCTTCAGCTGAATATCTGTTCAGCAGGTGACAGAATGGCACAATGCTTTCTAATCTGTCCTCCAGCAAGACCAAAGTATGGGAAACCCAGGTAGGAAAAGGATCCTACCAACACGGCCAGAATGGTTTCCGACTCTCATCTGTGGGACACTGTCACTCTCCCACAGGCTGCAAATTGCCATCAAAGCCTGCTAAACCTCTTGACATCTTCAATGCAAATACTTCATCAGGAAACAGCTATTTAAAAGTAAGAATACCCAGGAAGAAGGCTTGACCCCCATTGGCCTCTCCCTCCCATGCCAGCAGAATCAAAGCAGCCTTCCTTCTGAGAGCTTTCTTTCCCATTCAGAAAAACAGCACAGAACAGCCCTGCCTTCCTCCAAAAGTCTTCCGCACTCAGGAGGTCCTTGTCAAGGTGGGTGTCGAGGTAAACAAATTCACCAATGTCAAGGGTCATGTTTGTTTAAGAAAAAGAGGGTCAGACAACATATTTGAATACTCACTTTGACGAATCTATGAAGTATATTACAAGTGCACCAATGCTGAGAGCAAAGACTAAGACAACCTGCAAAAGAAGAGAAAGATGCCATCACTTAAGAGTGGAACATCGGGATGTTTATGTTTCTTGACACACACAACAGCAGCTCTGAAACACAGTGCCCATCCCTTTCTGGGACCTTCTTGGAAATCTGCCCCGTCTGCCTCCACGAACTGCCTGGGTGTTGGTCCTCACCTGGGAATGGGCAGCAACCTCACTCCTTGCCAACAGGGGTCAGGGCAGACTTTTCTATCTTACTAAACTGGGGCTTTGTCTGACCCTGTTTATCTCAAGGTCCAGCTTCTCCACAATTGAAGTCATTAAACTTCAGGGAGAAAGAGCAGATAAAAACTTGAAGTGATTCAATTTCTTAGCTTATTTGTAACCCAGGACCTAAAGGGACTCAAATACAGGGCTATCAATTAAAATTCACCCATTTTAAACATACGATTTCTCGATGACTTCTAGCCAATTTACTAAGTAGTACAATCACCACATGATCTACTTTCGGAACATTTTCAACATCCCAATAAGATCCTTCGTGCCTGTTAAATTAACCCCCGATCTCAAACCCCAGCCCCAGACAGTCACTAATCTACTTACGGTCTTCATACAAGAAATATCCATTTGAAAAGCGCAAACTTGCTTGTACAAATGTCCATATAGGTATATGTGTGTATATGTTTATACACATACAATCTACAGATATAGATGTAGATATGTTCGCTGCATATATACTATATATGTGTGTGTGTCCGTGCATGTGTGTGTCTGTGTGTGATTATAACACTTTTCGAGTTTTTAGGAAAACAGTTGAGGTACATAATGCCAAATTAAGTAACGCATTCGGCCAGTTACATGACAATCTTTCTTTAGACTTCTCACTCAAAGTCAATCACCCTTGCTATAAAAGACAGCTTGGCATCTCCTTCAATGAACACCTGTCACACAGAAGTTCATCAAATGAGTATGTAACACATTAGGTGGATACCGACACTTCTGTCCTCACTCAGTGTCCCAAAGTGTTCATTTAATCTTTCACAGAAGCAAATACAGGATAGTCAAAACTAAAAAAAAAGAAGCTAACCGCCAACAAGTAAGCCTGAGCGCAGAAAGTAAACACGACCATTACACATAATCTTTTCCCGCCAGTCAACAAATATCTTTTAGCTACGCTGATATCTTAGAGCTCCAGGGTTGACGGGCCTTCGAGAAATGTGTATCCTGGAATACCTACATACTGGCACTCTGCTGGTATTGGCTGAGGGCATGATCAAGCAGGGTGTGTGTGTGTGTGTGTGTGTGTGTGTGCGTGTGTGTGTGTAAGAGAAAAAATCACACACATTTGTATTTTGAGTGTGTGCCAAAATAGCTGGTGGAAAATGAAATCTGCAGAAGATACTCATTTAAAACATTGCACAGCTCCATGGAGCTCCTGGGATGGGGGATGGTGGGCTACAGAGTACAGAAGACAACAGTCAGAATAGCCAGACACTGTAAAAGAAATGTGCAGTTTCATAGCAACTGCTAAAATTTCCTTATGAAAAGAAGTGTTAAATCAGTACACCACCAGGAATTATTTTATTCTTCCATCTTGTTTTAAAAACCAAAACATGGTCTGGCTGAATCCAAGGAAACTCCTGCAGTCCGTCAGCAATTATCAGTAGAATCCCCCAGGAGAATCCCTCTCAGCTGGTCACCTCCACCCTTCCCCTCACACACATTTATTCATACACTCCTTGCAAAGATAAACACAAAAACAAACAAAAGCATAAACAAGCCTCTGCTTTTTCCTGTTATCTGAAGGAGGCAGCAAAACAAATAGCTTCAGATTAAATTGGAGCTGTGCTGCTATTTCTGAGATTTAAGCACTTAGATCCTGGCCCTGACCTCATTCTCAAAAAGTTGCAGAGGGAAGGGGTGTGGCCAGAGCAGCCGGCAGGGCCTCTTCATTCATAAAGAGCAGACCCAAGAATAATCCCTGTCGTCTGGCTCCTTGTGTGTCTGTGAATGCTGAGCTCCTGTCAGACTGGCTAGACGGTCCTATGCCACCCAAAGCCCCACTCACAGGAAAGGAAAGGAAAAATCCTTGCAAATGGCCTCTACATCATTCTGTAAGGAAGTAAAAATTCCTGCTCCTTCAGTGGTTATGGTTTCCCAGCATTGGGATAGCCATGTAACTGGCACTATTTGTCCCAGCTGCCTCAGGATGGAGACAATGTGTTGCTTATTTAGGCAAATCAGCCAGTGGCAAGAGGAGGGAAGAAATCCTGCTGTCCACTTAAGATGCAAACTCAAATATCAGCATCTCTCAGGATAAGAACCGCGAGAAACCAGTAGGAAAATGACCTCCAGGGCTCCTCCAGGCAGCAGAAACTGAGGGCTCTGTCCCTGGACCTAGAGTCCTCAAGTTCTCCAGCAGGTTTTCTCTCTAGGAGGCTCAGGGAGTACAAACTATCCCACCCGCCACCATCCACAGTCACCCAGCTCTGTGCATGAAACGATCAGTGCCACCCAGTATGAAGGTAACTGTGCATATAATCTTTAAGCTTGCGAACACCTCTTTATCCTGTCAGGCTTGACTACTTCGTCAACCTAGATCCAAGTGCAGGAGAAACACATCAACCCTCTGGAATTGGCCCTGCAAACAGAAACTGAGACTTGACTTCCACACATCCTTAACAAAGCCACTGAGAAAGATGAGTTTGTTCTCGCTCTTTCTCAAACTCTTTAATAAATCCCCATTATCTGAGAACACTCCTCTAAATTTAAAACAAATTCAGAGAACATGAAACAATTCAATTTTAACCCAACTGGTAATAGTTACGTTACAGAGCACCTCCAAATGACCATCCAGGTATTTTTATAATATACACTATGCATATGCCCCAAGAGAAACAAAAACTTGAAGTCCACTTGGAGTCACAAAATATGCCCTTTTACAAAGTGGTCCTCACACAGATTAACCATTATTCCATCAATAACGTGTTGTACAGTATAGGTGTAGCCTACGCATAACAAGCTACTGGCTAGTTGAGTCATTCATAAATAGAGAAGTGTGAAAAGGGCAGGAGCAACAGGGGCTCTTGTCTCAATCTCTCTTCAATCTCAAAGTGTCCTTTCCTGGCCTCTGGGGATCTATAGTCTCAGGGGAAGAAGGATTGAAACTTGAAGGAGATGGGAAGATGAGGGCAAGATCACCCTCAGGGTACTACTTTGCTAACTTTCACCAGAACCTGCCAAGCTTGACCAGTTTCTTCTGCACTGGCCTCAGCCCATCACCTTGGTTACCCTGGATAGTACCAACTGCCATACTCTCTGATTTACCAAAAACACCCATTTGCTGTGGGGTGATACTGAATATGGAGCACTATTTCCAGGGTGCCCAATTTCTACAAACAAAAGCAATTTGATAAATGTCATTAGAACAATGGTGCCTGTGACTCATCTATTTTCATAACTCAGGATGAAACATGACACATGTTTGCACTGAAGAATGCCAAGAACACACACAATGCATTAAAACAACAACCACCAAAAAATCTGTCCTCCTTTATCATGAAGAGTCTGCTGATGAACAGAGTCAAGAGGGAGGTTCACAGCTCTCTCCCTCGATGGAAATCCCAGAGGGCCATGAAGAGCTTGCAAATACCTGAGAAATTTCATCAAAATGGAAAACCCTACAGCCTGGTACAGACTATCCTCCTTCAGTCATTGGAGCTTACAGGAAACAGCAGATTGGGGGACTAAACTAGGAAAGGGGGCTTTTCAGGGATCCTGCCTGTTCCACACCCAGGCTTCAGACACCAGCCTGAGGTCCACATGCTTCCAATCAGCACATGAGGTTTCAGGGGCCCTCAAAGACAGACTGGGCCCCAAGGCTCACAAGAGCAGCTAGTACCAGAATCCTATCACCCGGGGAGCTTTCCTTAAAGCACAGAACTGCCCTTATCGCCCCAGGGACCAGTGCAGCACGGCTGGAGAGGGGAACCTGAGCGGGCACCTCTACCTCTCACAGGCTCTTGGAGGGAATCTGATGCGTGGCCAAGAGTGGGAGTTGCTGAATGAAAGCCATTAGGGGAAACCACTTAGCCCGAGTCAGAGATTAATTTACAAACGTCGCCTTAACAATTAGCCCATTAGAACATATGTATGAGGCCTGCAGGCTTGGAGAATCTGCTAGGAGTACTCTGGAAAATACAGAGAAGGGGATGAATTAATTCTCTCCTAAGCAGGCTTTACACGTTCTCCTCGGCTCCCAGCAGAACAAATGACCCTAATTAATGATTCTATGTGTTTGATGTAGAATCCAGCTTCTGCCAGAATCCAACAGAGACCCTGCTCAGAAAAGGGACGATTTTCTATATACGATCCCAAAGCCATGTGACTTTTTTTTGAAATTGAGGTATAATTTATGTACAATAAAATTTACTATATACAGGAAAAATAGATGTGAGAACTGCTAAGGCACAACAGTCTGGGGACATTTTGTTTCTGAGAGATAACATCGTTCCAACATCTAAATTATAATGTTTGGTCCAGGGCATTTAACTACTGCAACACACATTTATTGAACTCACAAGGCCCAGAGCGAGAGATAGGGAAATACAAAGTAGAAATACCTAAGTCAGGCCTGGCCTTCCCAACGAGCGTGGCATCTAGAAGTTTAAATGACTCAGGAGTCTCTTGTGGATTTTACAAATGCGACACACACAAACAGACACTTCGGGGATGGATGTCAGGGACGGATCACGTACAGAAATAACATCATCCTTACTTGTTGGAAACTCCTGAAGTGGGAAGGGAAGAAGAAGGAAAATCCAGGGAAAGGAAAGAGTTCCTGACAGCCCAGACCACCTGCATGAAGCCTTGCTGGGGAAGGACAGACATGAGGATACAGGGTGACTGCATGTGCGGGGGGACAGTGTGGGGCTCTGGCAAACAGTGTACTCTTAAGAGTGCTGCTCAGTCTCTCTGGGACGCAGGTTCCCCATCCGTGACATGATGGGATTGGAATGGATGGGTATCAGGCAGGAACTTCAGTAGGATGCTGCACACAGTGAAAGATCTAAAAACTTTGGGCTTGAAAGGGCAGCATTGTCTTCTGCCGACTTTACGCTCTGTGTATAATTACAATTTGGCATGATGTCTGTCACTAATTCTGTGTCTAAGAGGCCTGTTCAGTAAAACTGCAGGTGCAAACTCCACAGGCATCTGGATTCACGGCATTCGACTTATAGAAGAACAGGAACAAAAAATACTGTAAATTGATTCGTGGGAAACTAAGACTCCAAACAATGGTATAAGAAGAAATGTATTTAAAATGAAAGAAAGGAAAATGAAGAGCTCCTTTCACTAGATGGAACTGAGAATTACAACATTAAAATAAAATGTATGAGGCTTCGGGATAGGAATATAACTGCAATCGAGTCACACGTAAGGTTTTTGGTTTTGTTTTCCTTGGCCCTAAGGTGAGAACCCGGGGCCTCCCACATGCTATACACACTCTATCACTGAGCCACACCCTAGCCCCACAGTCACATGTAAGGACGTTACAGGCAGCTGGATCTGGTGCTTCAACAAACGCGCTACTATGAAGCCACATTCCATGTGGAATGGGCTGGATTCTCAGGAGACACAAACAAGCTGGAGAGGTACCTCTGTAAAGAGCTTCAAATGACTTGCATAGCTTTTGGCATAAAGAAAAAAAATCCCTGACAGACTGGCAAGTCTTGGGTGTACTATCCCTTTTCCTCCTTTGTGGCATTATCTTATTTATATTCCTTTCTTCTCTAGATTCATGCAGTTACATGAACTTGCAGTTCTTCTCATTCACCATTTGCCTCCTCTCACTCCTACCTACCACAGGGCCTTTGCACAAGCATTTCCCTCCTCTTAGACGATTTAGCTCTCTTCTTAGGCTACCCAATTATCAGAAATCAACTCTACTATCATTTCCTGCACATCTGATATATGGAGTTACCCATAAGCAAACTCAGCTCTTTGTAATAGCACAACAGCATTTCTTTGTGCTATTATTCCATCAGCTGCTCTCTCATCTGCTGGACTACAAGATCTATGAAGGCAGAGTGCATGTCCCTTTTTAGTCAGTGCTAAATTGCAAAATTTCCCAATCAGTATTTGTCAAACGAATCACTGGAGAATGATTTAAGAGTGAGTTTGGAAATGGATGTAGTAAAAGCAAAAGAGAGGTGAGAGGACATGGCTCACCCTCATTAATGGAGACTCTGGAGTTTAGAACAGTGGACAGAGGTGAGATGTAGTTCCGGGTGACAGCAGGACCCGGCGGGGTGGGAACGTAGAGCTTAGGAGTGGAACAGGTCAAGGGTGCAGGGCACGTGCACAGGACTGACCAGCAGAGTCGGGGGCACAGACCGGGTGAGGACAGAGCTGAAAGAGTGGTGGGCAGAAGCCATCGCTGACAGGACCAGGAGAGAGGTGACAGCACCAGAACGACTGGGCAGAAGGAGGATGAGCCTCAGTCTTTCTCTAGAAGACTCAGAGAAAAGGTTTCGAACAAGAATGGAGGTTCGCAGGAGGGCCAAAGTGGGCTCTGAAGAAACTAGCAAGCTCCACAGAGAAGGACGGGGAAATTATGTCTCTAGGGAAAGTAGACTCAACCAAGGCCACAGCACAGGAAGCATTAATGTGAAGCATTAAGGGAAGAAGTAGATTTGGATCAGGACTAAGATCTGTGAACACAAGGTAAAACACATGTTGTGAGGCAGTCAGACACACAGAGACACAAAATAATACAAACATCAACACACAAATAATACATGAATATATGAGTATATTTGTATACAAATACCTATATACGAGCACACAGCACAAGGGACACAGAGATAAACTGATATTCCACTCATCACAAACGCTAGATGTCTATCAATATTTATTAACCAACTAAATGGCCAGCAACGTGTCTTCATCTATTTTTAAATCAGGTCATTTCAAAATGACTGTAGATAAAAATGAAGCCCCGGAAAGCAATCAGGCTCCAGAGGCATAAGCTACAAAAAACAAGTTTCTTATAAATCATGCATCTGCTTGTATTTAGGAAAAATTAAGCTCAGTAATGGGTTTTCTGGGGAAAGGAGAGATACATTTGAATAAGACAGATAGCGATAGAGGGTCTGAATTCTTCTTGGTTTTTTGTTTTCTCCAAGGAAGAATCTGGGACATAAATTACATGCTAATGGCTTAGTCTCTTTCCTTCGAAGGCTCATGTGGACCTAACTCTATGGTCAGACAGACTGAGCTTCTGCAGGTTGATGTTCCCCAGTTGTTGCTGGATTTTGTGGCCCACTTTCATCTCATTTTGCCCAAATCAAAAATACGGAAAAGTCAAACATGTTCCTCTGAGGTCCCAATTTAACACAACTGAAATAAGAAAGTAAAATGAGGGGAAACGAGTGTAACCCTAAGTCAGAAAATTTTCCCTAAAATCTGTGTCCTTCCCGGAGTTGAGGTTCAATGACACCAAAACCTGACATCATCGCATCATAAAACTGAAAAGGTTGCATTTTGCATAATTTTACCAATGACATTAAAACTGACGCACTGGCAGGCAAGATGAAATCTTCCATCTGAGGTCGCGAGTTTGAAAGACCTTTCCTATCTAATTATTGAAAATCTGGGGGAGAGTGCTCCATCTGCTAGAGGAGCTCTAAAGTTTGCAGCTAATGAGCTTTTCGAGAAATTGTCTGGCTTCGGTGCATGTGGGTTTTGGCCAACCGGAGTTTTAATTTAATTAGGTTTATGAGATGAGAAATCTCCTATAGCACCGTTGGGTCACCAGTTGCCCACTCACTGTCATAAAGGAAGTCAATTTACAGCCACATTTGCCCCGCTTCTCAAATCTTGCCAGTTCTTAGATTGTATTAAAGGCAGAACTGGAATCGAGCAGGGGCTCACACAGGCACTAGTACAGCCGTTCTCTGAGCAGCACTATTTGCCATGGCCGAAAGGTCGAAGCAAACCACGTGTCCCTTGCGAGATGCGTGGATAAACAACATGTGGTGTCGCAAACTGACTGGGACAAGAACCGAAGCAAATTCAAGGGTTTGATTCAAGGTTCACCTTATGGAGAAATTTGATTCAGGTCTCAGGTAGTTCAGTTTGTGATCAGAATCACGGAAAGAATTAAGTTCGTGAACCGAGGCACTAGTGTACCAGATGGCTACGATTCCACTCATAGCAGGTCCCACGGGAAGTCAAATTTATAGAGAAAGAAAACAGAATGGTGCTTACTAGGAGGTGTATGGAGGGGGAAATGAGGAAATATTGTTCAATGAGTATGGAGTTCCAGTTCTGCAGGACCAAGAGTTCTGTGGATGGTGATGTGATGGATTGCGCAACAATGCGAATGCTTTTTAATGCCACCAAAATGATAAATCTTACATATATACTTTAGCACGGTTTTAATGGAATGAAATTTTTAGTTCCCTCAAGTAGAATCCATTTAAAAACTCAAGCAGAATCCATTTAAAAACTCAAATATGATGACTCTCCCATGACAATATGAGTGTCTCCAAGAAATTTATTATTCCATACAAGTGATTTTTGCCTGTTTAGATGCTTTGTCTCCCCCCTTAGTAAGCTAGATAGTCTCCTTTAGTCTCTAAAATCCAACCCCACATAGCCGCAGAGACCTTCGACAGCTCCCACCTTCCCCTCCCTCCCCTCCTAGTCTAAGCTCAACAAGGCTCAAAGCTGGCCATGAATTTTTTAGGAATCAGTACTCTAACTGGAGCCAGAATCTATTTCATCTTTTGGTAACTGTAGCTAAAGTTCAGATATGATCGAGAGTTTTAAAAGACTGTGCCCTTGATCCTATAACCACTTTACAAACACCTAATAGTTCTTTCCATAAGACAATGGAACAGACTGGAGGCATCTGGCTCAAAGTCGAAGCCTCAAGGCCCGTCTGCAGCCCTGACTTGGTTGGAGCTCCCAGCATGTTAATGGAGTACTAAGGGCACCCTAGAAATAACCTCCAATTCCCACCTTCCACAGTAACGACTGGCCACCAGAGGTCTTGCTTTTAAGGATCATCAGTGCACCCTGAAAAGCAATGCTACCAAAGCCCCTCCAGGACATTGTCGAGAGATGATAAATACCCATTCCACTGAAAATCTGACCCTGATACCAAAACCGAACAGGCTTCAAAATCCTTTCCTGCCTCTACTGGGCCCAGCCAAGGACATGCTGGTTCTGGCACCATGCACGATACTCTCTTTTCTCCCCCATGGACCCACCTGCTGACCACAGCAAATGGGCTGGCCTTGGCAATGCTGCTGAGGTTTACAATAAGCTGAAATCCAGTCTCCAGAGAGAAGCACCTACCCAGCTCACCCACTTCTGACATCTCTCCCTCCTCAAAAATGTCTTTTTTTTTTTGCATTGACTGTTGAATCCTGACAGATAAGCTGCTACCCTTTCTGAAAGAAGTCAAAAGCCTCACAAGATAGCATCCTTCATGCTCACAGATTTCTGCTCACAGATTTCTGCGGCACAAACCTCAACATGTACTGTGGATGCCCTGAGCGGGGGCGGGTACTCCACAAAACGCTCCATGGCTGCTCACGTACAAGGGACGAAGCACAGCTCCAGCTGCCACCTCGCTTCTTGCAACCATCTCCCAAGCTTCTCTGTCACCAGGGAGGATCTGATGGTAATAACTCGGCACGGAGTGGCGGGTGCTCTGGCTTACTGGAGACAAGCAGACGGAAGACCACACGTTCCCTTTGCAGCAGTATGTGTGGGGTGGGGGGATGTGCAAGTGATCAGACAACACCGGATTCTATGCCTTTCCTACCTTCACACTTCCTTCGCAAGCAAAAAAACAGAAAGGGAGACTGTGGAATGTAGCTTACTGTCATTTCAAGGTCATTTAATACGAGAAAAGCATATGCTTGATGTTTGCAACTGCTTCGTACTTCTGCATCTTCAACACACTAACCAGGTACATGGTTAGGGCATCAGCAAGGAAGGGAATGTGTGAAGAATTTCTTATTTCACATTTTTAAGAGATTTGACATAACCGTCAAGGAGAAATCAAAACTGAGTTGGGCTTCTTTGAGCTTACTGCATAGCTTTTCCATGTTTCAGAGTTACATGGGGTGGGGGGGGTGGCTGTCATCTTTTCAAGGTTTGGAGACTCTTACTGTCAGTTAGGCTGTGCATTTCAGCACAGCCCCAGCCCGATCCCTGAATTCTACTTCTCATCCACTCCATGAAAAGATAGTCAAGAAGACTAGCACAAGAATTCACTTCTCTAGGCTGCTCCACCATTCTGCAGTTCTTCATGCATTCCGTGCACAGGGCTGCCGAGCGTCTGCCTACTACTATGGGCTCGGGGCCAAGGGCCAGAGGAAGCATAACTGCAGGAGAATGCCCTTGCTCACGGAGCTTGACTTCTAATTCCTACTCGTGTGCACAGCAGACACGACACCTAGCATCAGACATCTTTCAGGCATTTATGCCCTGGAAGAGCGGTTACCAAACACAAGCATCCATCGAAATGATCCAGAGGGAGGTCCTGTTAAGACACCATTGCTGAGCCCCATTTCAGGGGTTCCAATTCAGGCAGGCTGGGGGTGCTGAGAACCTACATTTCTAACACCTTCCGAGTGATGCCAATGCTGCTGGTTTAGTAACCATATTTTTGTGAACCACTGCTTTAAACTATCCTACAAGAAAAAGGTTTATCTCTTTAAAATGTTCTGTTTTTCTTTGAATATGGCTATAAAAATATCTTAAATTAGTTGGTTGTAGGTATGTGCTATTAGCACAAAACTGCCCTAAAATACCTATTAAAAGATTAGCCCCTTATTGGGGGATGACACATCCTCTAGCACCACTCATGGGGTGTTCCCAATAAATTCCAGCCTCATGGTGGGAGAAAAATCCATTATAAGTCACTTCAAAGGAAGGAAAAAATTCTTTACCTGGAACTATTATTCAAAATCATGTTTAGGGTCTAGGTGGATGAGCCAGAGAATGCCAGTAAGGTGTTTGGCTTTAAATTTTAGTTGATATATCGTCTCCATAGAAAGATACTACATAGATTTAGATATGATGTCACCGATGCTAACAAAATGATTAAAACTATTCTTCCAAAGCTGGGGGCTGAGAGTTTGAGGGTGTACTTCCACCAGGTATGTCTGAGGAGGCTTTGGCTTTCAAAGAAAATAATCAGAAAGGGCTACAGCTGGGACACTGGACCACACCAGGGGGATAGATGGTCTCTGCTTGCAATGGTGCAACTTGAAACTTTCAGCTTTACAATGCCAGGAAAGCAACATGAATTCAGTGGAAATGCAGGTCCTGAGTGTGACTCGTTCCTAGGCTGGCATTATGCAATGTGACACTCCATCCAGATGTGCAGCAGTGACGGTGAGCACAGCACTGTCTGAGCCACACAAGCGTGCGTGAAAACTCCAGGGTACTGTGTGCTGAGCCAAGAGGCCTGGTAGTGTATTAAATGCATTTCTAACTTACGATATTTTCAACTTCTGATGGTTCTTTTGGAATATAATCCCTACCTAAACCAGGTAGCACCCATACACGGTCGACTCTAGTGTTAGAAAGAAACAGTGTAAAAAAAGAATGGTGTCCACATAGCTTCCAAAAAACAAAAACAAAAGGCACCCAAGGTCACGACTCCATCCATCTTTCTCAGATGTGCCCAAGACACCAGAGGACAGATAGCTCTCTTTGCTCAAGTTTCACCTTCTTCAGGAACATTCTGGAGGGAGTCCGGCTTCTCTGGCACACTGTGTGTGACACAGCCTCCTAAGAACACTGTACACCCGGCATATCCCCTCCAGCAGTGGCCACATCTGTCACTTTGAGCTGCCATTCAAACTTTGTTTTAAATGCCACTTTAAGTGCAGAAAATGGTTGGGTTCTGTGGGTGGGTTTTATTTTTAACTGATGCCTTGATTTTTTTCTCCCAGTCTTTGCTAACTCCAGCCACTGCACTGAGGGACAACACAGGGCTGAATACAGTTCAGCCAAAGCACTTTTTACTCCAATGGTGTCACCAGTTTTCAGTTTCTCGCCTTTTTTTGGCACTACTGGGAATACACCCAGGTCTCTGTTTCTCTGTCCCCATCGCTCACACCTTCATTTATTCATTCACTGAGCAAACACTTACTGAGTGTCCTCTGTGTACTAGGCTTTGTGCTAGGCCTGGATATTGAGAGAGAACTGAAGAGTGATGCCCCTGCCCGCCGGAGCCTGGTAGTCTGGAGAAGGACAGACCTTACCACAGACCTGAGTGAAGGAAGTCAAATCTGCAAACTAGGCAGGTCTCTGAAGAGAAGGAGCCATGAGTTTCCCGAGGAAGAAGGCTGAGCAGGAGTTAGCCGGGTGAAGACAAGCATTTCTCACACAGAAAACAGTCAAAGCTCCTTAAGGACTCTCCTGTGGGCATTTGCGGAGTGAATGGAGACACCAAGATGGTTTCACACATTCCAAGTGATAAGACCCACTGTCTGCATGGAGGAAGAGTCACTCCCAGTCTGATGGTGGAGAAACTGAGGCATGAGGTGCTTCAGTGTCTTGTACAAGAGACAAGATAACCTTGGTGGAGGAGCTTGGAGGGTGGCAAGGTTTCTCTGATGTCCATGAAGGCAGGAGCCCCCCAAAACGGGTTCATAAAGTGTGAGCAATGGCCCCAGTCATCCCCTAAACTATAAGCGACCCTCTCTCTCTCCAAGGACACTGTACCCTTACTGGGTAATGTAAACAGTATCACCATATGACAGAACGCCATGTACAGTAGTGAGCTTTCCATCCAGAGGAACATCAAAGTCAGAAGAAGTGACCACCTTCTAAGACGCTGTGGAAGAAATTCCTTATTATAGCAGAGTATCAAGTATATTTTCTGATAGTATTTCAATAAGCCAAGAAGAGGCACTTCCTGACAGTAAAAGGTGCCAGGTCTCTATCTCTAAGGTGACTCTGATGTCCTGGGCTAATTGTTAAGTTTGCCTGATGTCCTGGAATCCCTTTTATTATCATGATGTTCTAGGTGGATGTGATAATGTCATCTAATCGAAGTCGTCCCTGGGCCCATGAAGAAGTCAAATACATGTCAATGCACCAGCTGCCAAACATCCAGCAGATGGGAAGGCTCAGTTTAAAGTCTATAGTACAGTAAAGACACTCCAGGGGAATTCCTTGTTCTTGGCTTAATAATCTGATATATGTTGGTATCAGCAGGTGAATGGCAGCTGAAACCTCCATATCTCTTACAGTCACACTCGCATTCAGCATAATGTAGCCCATCTGTGCTGTCTGCATAGCATAAGAGATGCTTCGAGAAACTAGGGCTTTTCCGTGACACCAGTGGCCCCTTGATAAATGAGTTTCTTTTGAAGGCCTTGCCTGGCGTTGGATAGGACCAATAAACTGCTGACCATGACGGCTACTGATGCTATCCGAACTGTCACTGGATGCTGACAGGGAGGAAAACAGGGATCTCAAGACTTCAGATCAAAAGGCGCCCAGCAAAACCCCATTCGTAAAGTCAGCGTGGGCAATGTGCAGGCATCAAGGAGAAATCTAACACGATGGGCACTTGGTATTACTTCTTGGGGAAAAGAGCAATCCAGCCTCAGATCCCACTCTGAACTCCAACTCGTGTGGGGTTTGGCTCTGTGTCCTATGTTCTCTGTACCTAAGATAATAAAGCAGAGAATGGTGGGAGTGAGCTGCTCCTGGCTGCTATTTCTAAGGAAAGCATTCGACCCTGCAGGATGGGCTCAACTTCAGCAGAGAGGGCGGCTCTGTGCCGCTGCCTGAGCCCTGCGGTGATTCACTGAACGCAGGCCCTCCCGGCAGATGCTGCACCAATGCAAAGAACCGCAAGGCACACAGCTCGCGGCACAAGCTCCCAGCAATCCACAGCCAGAAGGAAGAGAATGACCCACGGCGAGACTCAGCTGCTTCCCCACCGCACAGAGGCAGCACCGCCACCTCGAGGGATGAACTGAAACACAGCCCCAGCTCTGCCTGGAGGAATGAGTGGTCACCTCCATGTCATCATTTCCAGGGCTCCCAGAAGAACCCCGGTTCCCAAAAGATCTCCCCACTACATCCTCACATTTCACCATTAGGGATTACTTTCTCAGAGTATTATATTAATTCTCTTTCTTGGTTTTTAAGGAAAAAAAGCACAAGAATAAAAAGCAAATCCAGACTAAGATGTCAATGATTTAACACAGCGATGTTGAATCTAGCCTGCTGAATAACCACTTGGGCTGCTGGTTAATAGAGCATTTCAAATATTCTGATTCCAAAGATCTGAGAAACAGCTCAGAAATCTGCGTTTCTGAAAAGTACCTAGCACCCCATCACCCTGTAATTCTGACACATTTCAAAAGATCATTTGCATGCATTGGATCCTCTCAGGGAAAAGGAATTTAATACTTTTTAAAACCCAGGTTACACCCCCAAGCAATTATACTGGCATCACTAAGAGCAGGATCAGCACTTTTCTGATGTACTGAAAAAGCAAGCTCCTCACGCAGTTCCCATGTGCGGCCAGGGCCGAGGACCACTCACTACATGACTTTGACAGTTATGATCCCAGAGCTGGAATGGGCAGGATCTTAAGAGGAACAAGGCAGGATGAAGCAGGAAAACCAAGGCCAGTCGGGGGCCAGGAATCTGTGTCGCAAAATGGGGGGCTCCCTGGTCTCCATTTGCATGACCTTGGAGCAGTAGGCAGCAGTTAGCCATTAAGACGCTGTGCCTC
>PVJO010022833.1:0-27300 GCA_004026905.1 Hystrix cristata | reverse complement strand
ATAATGTGAAATACGGGTTACTTTAGAAAATAAAAAGCTTCGTGGCCACGGGCAGGAGCAGAGCTGAGTGGGGACACAGATGCAGGCATGTGGGGTGTCTGAGTGGGTACAGAACGGGCAAGGAGGCCAGCCGAGGAACCCCGTGGCTTTAATGCCACCTTGCTCCTGCAGGGTTTAAAGACCGGCTCCTTCTTCTACCCTGGAGGCAATGTCACCTACCAAGGGGAGGCCGTGACGCAGAGCCGGAAGGAAGGCATTGCGCACAACTACAAAGACGAGCAGGAGTGGAGGGCGAACGTGGACACTGTGATGAAGTGGTTCACCGAGGAGGACCTGGCTCTGGTCACCCTCTACTTCGGGGAGCCAGACTCCACTGGCCACAGGTACGGCCCCGAGTCCCCGGAGAGAAAGGAGATGGTGAGGCAGGTGGACCGCACCGTGGGCTACCTCCGCAACAGCATCGAGCACTACAACCTCACAGGCAGCCTCAACTTGATAGTCACATCTGACCACGGCATGACGACTGTCCACAAGGGGGCCAGTGACTTGGTGGAGTTCCACAAGTTCCCCAACTTCACCTTCCGGGACATCGACTTCGAGCTGCTGGACTACGGGCCCAACGGGATGCTGATTCCCAAGGAGGGGCTGCTGGAGAAGGTGTACGGGGTGCTCAAGGACGCCCACCCCAGGCTGCACGTCTACAAGAAGGAGGAGTTTCCCGAGCTCTTCCGCTACGCCAACAACCCCAGGATCCCGTCCCTGCTGATGTACAGTGACCTGGGCTATGTCATCCATGGGGTAAGTCTGCTGGATGCACAGTGGCTGGGCTCGCTCAAGGGGCTCTGGGCCTCCTCCCACTTCTTCAAAAGACACCCCCTATTTCTCAAGAGTCCCCGGTTTGAGGAGCGTCAGCCACCAAAGGAATGCACTCATCCCTGTGCCATCGGGGCACATGTGAATGTGTACGTGCATGTGTGTGCCGAGGGTACAGTGTGAGGACTCCAGCTGAAAAGGTGTCAGGGACACAGGGACAAGGGGTGCTGAACAGGAAGCAGAGACCAGATGGGGGGGGGAGGTACCAGGGAGGACGGAAGTCACCGCTGTCAGCTACAGCAAGGAGGTGCGGCCTAGCCTCAGGCAACCCCCGCCTCTTACTGACCTGGAGTCTCCATTCATTTCAGCAGCTGTTCACTGAGGCTGCATCTTCCAGGTCATGGAGTTCGGGGAAACTGAATCTCAGAGCCCCTCAGCCCACATGGGTGCCAGTCCACAAGCAACGCGTGTGGGGAAGGAAAGGGGATATACAGGGGCCCTGACCCCTGAACCTGTGGCCCTCCCCATAGAGAGTCAGTGTCCAGTTCAACAAAGGCGAGCATGGCTTTGACCACAGAGCCATGGACATGAAGACCATCTTCCGGGCTGCAGGCCCCAGCTTCAAGGCAGGCCTGGAGGTGGAGCCCTTCGAGAGTATCCATGTGTACGAGCTCCTGTGCCAGCTGCTGGGCATCGTGCCTGAGGCCAATGATGGGGACCCCGATGCCCTGCGGCCCATGCTCCGGTCAGGTAAGGGAGGCGACCCCCCCCCAGCCTAGGCTGGAGCGTTCACATGCATGCCTCTGTGCCGGATCTAGCACACTGCATGACCTGAGGGGGCTGGTGGAGATGCCACCCCACCTCCCTCACCAGACCCCTGCTTCCCCCAGGTTCTGCCCTCCCGCCACGCAGACAGCCCCCCTCAGTGATGGCACTGCTGGGAATCCTGATTCTTCTGGTCAAAATGACATAATGCCCCACTGTCAAGGTCAGTGGCCTGGGCGGGTGTGTGGCGTGCTCCCCAGCCTGACACCCCCCACCATGCCCCTGGGCAGTGGGACAGAGCTGCCGACCCCTCTTCCCCAGCGGACCCTGTGTTCCCTCAGCAGGGAAGCTGTAGGTTCTGAAGGCCAGGCAGCCTACAGGGACACCTCGCTCCTCTGTCCCACACTGTCACAGCTCTTGGCCAAAGCAGAGGAAAGTTATGCATCCCTCTAGAAATGCGGATGGGGATTTAGCTCAGTGGTTAGAGTGCTCGCCTTGCAAGCACAAGGCCCTGAGTTCGATCCCCGGCACAAAAAAAAAAAAAAAAAAATTCATCATCCTCTAGAAATGCAGGACAGCAGGCTGCTTGGAGCCTAGCTCTGGTCTGGGCTGGAGGACACACAGTGAAGACAAGGGGCCGCACCCTGGGAGTGTGTGACCTGGGTGCTAGGACAGGGTGGACAGGAAGTGAGCTAATCTACACACAAGACAGCACCAACAGCGGATATGGGGTGGGCGCCAAGGGACAGGGAGGACAGAGCCACACCCGGCATGAGTGGCGGGGGCAGAGAGTCCAGGCAAGGGGCTGGCAGTGTGGGCCCCAGGGCCAGCCTGCTTCTGGAGGAGACAGCGGCAAGTGTTGGGAGGTGAGAAGGGTACCGTGTGACATGCACAGCCCCACCAAGGTCACTCCATGTGCAGCAGAGTGCCCAGAGGACATTCTGCAGGGCATGGTGTGGCCCGATGTGGCCCATCACCTGAATGCCCTGGTGTCAGGCAGGAGCACAGAAATTGGAGCAGGTAGTGGCCAGTGAGGAGGTCACTGCAGTGGTCCAGGGATAGAGGTGATGCTGAGGGACAGACTGAGGACACCTTTGGGAGGCCCTGCCCTTGAGGCTCGTGGAGAGACCATGTGTGGGGGGTGAAGACAAAAGACAAATGGAGGGTGGTCTGAGAGTGCGTCCTGGGGTGAGCGGAGCCATTCTCAGAAACAGGAAAATGCCAGGGAGGGGCGGGCCAGAAATCCAGGTTCTGCTCTGGCGTTGCTGTGTCTTCCTCATCCAGGAAGCAGCCACATGGAGCCATGGCCAGGCAGCAGCTGGGGCCTAGAGCCTGGCTCCCAGAGTGTGGCTTGGCAAGCAGTTCACATTCAAGGCTTTCGGTGATGTGACACACATAGGACACGGAATGATAGCACTGCAGACCGAGGGACCCGGTGAGAGTCCCCTGCTGGAGGGATAAAGAGAGAGGGGTGGCCACGTCACCCGCTGGAAAGGCCCACCCAGGTGGCGGTGAGGCAGAGGGGAGAGAGGAACATGGGACTATATGCAGAGGGGAGGCAGGCCTGCAGGACACAGTGTCAGAGCTGGAAGGGACTCCAAAGACTCTTCCACCCAAAACTGTCACACAAGTAAGGACGCTGGAACCCAGAGCCATTAGTCGACTGGGCCAACAGCACCAAAAGGTGACCAAGCTGTGTCAAAATGCTGGGTTTTCAATCTGCTCCTGAGCCGGGGTGCGTGGTACACGAGTCTCCTGGCACAGGCCTGGGGTACAGTGCGATTTCCACAGCACTAGAATCTCACAACCCACCACCTCCCTCTGACCTGCCACAAACCAGACACTCAGCTCAGCAGAGGGAGCGCAGGACTCCACAGGAAGGGGACAGAAGCAGGGACCGGAAAGCCACAGGAAACTCCAGCACATTCTCAGGGGACCTCGGAGCCAGGAATATGGTGCACTAGCAAACCCACGCTTCAAAACAAAAAAGCCCTGATTGGCAGTGCTCGCCCATTCCTGTGGTGGGAATCCTCCCACCGTGGTCAATTTGAAGCTGCCAACAGGAGGCCACCAAACTCAACCCTGAGGGAAGCGATACGCAGAAACGGCCTGCTAAGAACTGTGGTTATCCCTCCCCAGCACAGGGCCTGGGCAGCAGGCAATGCAGTCAAGGCCTGGGCTGCCTCAGCCAAAAGATAGTCCTTGGCTGTCATTCGACAGAGTCCTCCTGACCCACGCGGAGGACTTTGCCGGAGGCATGGTGGTCCCCCTCTCTCTTGAGATTTTAGTGCTCCAGAGTGAGGCCCGGAAAGTGCCTCTCCCCAGCGCTGGAGAAGGTCCTGAGCCTCCTGGACTCGCCCCTGTGCCCCCCCGCACCGTCCCATCCAGCAGCCTGTCGGGAGTTCCCATGAGCGCTCCACAGCCTGTCACCTGTTTCCCTTGGCCCCCACCGTCACCACCCTGCCTCTGCTCCGTCGCTTCCCCCAGACCTACCTTACCCGACCTACCCTTTCCTCGAAGCCGACACCTGTCTTGTAGGAAGCCGGAGCCAGCCCTCCTGCTGCCACGGCCTACTGGACTCCGAGGAACCTCATCAGAGACCACACCCTTGTCCTCTGGCCCCCGAGGCACCAGCGCAGACCTGGCCACTCCAGTGTGGGCAACAGGACCCAGCCTAGATTCATACTCCAAACTGACAGGCCCGTTCGCAGGTCTTCACTGCCCCCCTACAAAATCCACCCCAGAAATCAGCACGGTGGTCCCACCCTTGGGACTGCAGCCACCAACTTCTGGCTTAAACTCCAGACCCCAGCCACAGTCACCCCACGGGGCACTGCCTGGCACAAAGCACCCATAGAATAAAGGACCAGCTCCAACACCAGCCCACCAACACTGAAAAGTAGCAGTAGCCAACATGGGTGGGGTGGCAGGTTGTTTCCAAACACTGATGGCTTCCTGACAGTCCGCCATTAC
Organism: Hystrix cristata; assembly: GCA_004026905.1. Classification (NCBI taxonomy): domain Eukaryota; kingdom Metazoa; phylum Chordata; class Mammalia; order Rodentia; family Hystricidae; genus Hystrix; species Hystrix cristata. The sequence continues at coordinate 22,749 of PVJO010022833.1, read as the reverse complement.
CATTACCCCCATCATGGAAGAAACTGCAAATTAACTCCTTGAAAAATGAAGAACTGATTCTTTCCTTCTGGGGTAGACCTAGATGGCTGAAAGGCCTGGACTTGGGCTGGGACAACTGGCCCACTAGTTCACCAAGAAGGGCTGTCCCCACCACCCCACTGCCTGCTGGCCACACTGGCTCGAAGGCCCTGCCCCGATGGGCCCTGCTGAGTCTTCCCTCCTGGCCGAAGGAGACCGAGTAGAGTCCCCTTCATCATGGGGGAGGGGAGCATCGGAGGTCTGCATAACTACCACCACCCTGCCTCAAAAGAAGACCAAATTCAGACCCCATGATGACCACACTTGTTTTCCCAGTCTCATTAATCTGCTCTCCAGGGAATGAGCCATGCTACTTTTTATTTTTTGGTATGGGAATCAAATCCAGGACAGTGAACTACATCCCCAGCCCTGGAGATCCTCCTGCCTCAGCCCCTCAGAGTGCTGGGATTACAGGTATGTACCACCATGCCCAGCTGCCTTGTGTTTATTTTTATGACCCCTTTCAACACTTACTTGCTGTTACTGATTTACCATTTATGTCTGTTTTTATATTTTTTTCCTTTTAAAATTAACTCCAGTAACTAAGAAGAAGTTGATTTAAAGAAAACTGCTGACTACATAGACCAAGTAGCTGGCAGACAGACAAGAATAGCTGAAGGAGGTCACACCAGCAACCTGCTCTGGTCACCCAGCCCCCGCCACAGGGAGGTGACTGGGGACAGTGTAGCTTAGGTACTAGGCACACTCAAACCTCAGCCAACCCACGACCTTCCTCAGATGCGGCCAGCCCAGGGGCTCTCGGTGAGGCAGGAGGCATCTGGGTACTGATGCAAGTGTCGCTGAGCGACAGGGTGTACACCGGGACACAGGAAGCCCCCTGTGTCAGGAGGTCGAGTCCGTTTACAGCCGGCACTGCACGCTGTCGCCAGAAGGTGGCGCTCTTGGGCTCCGCAACACCCTTTGAAGCCCTTCTCAAGCAGCTTCTAAAATCCTAGTGAGAGGAATTCTTAACCTCCAGTTCCTCCCTGCTGCTCCTCCCGCCTCCTTTACAATAGCAGCAGCACTGCTCAGACCCAGCCCTGGGGGAGGGATCTAGGACTATTTAGAATTTGCTCAAATTTCAGACGGAACCCAAATGAACACCTGTGCTTTAGAGATCTAGGACTTTCGGCACCAGGTCTTTATTGGGATCCCGGAGGGGAAGGATCCTGTAGCCTTACGCTGAGCACCAGGGCCGAGCTGGACCAGTGGATCAGACTCGGCAGGCGCACACACCTCTGAATCTGAGGGCTGTGTGGCCTGAGAGTCTGGCCTGGGCACCGCGCTAGAGAATCTTGCACTTGATAAATGAATGAGTGAATGACGAAACGTGTGTCGCACAGCCTCCCCGTGATGAGCAGGATAAAAAGGCGGCGTCACTCAGCCTGGCTCTGGGTGGCCATGGGAGGGCGCACAGCATTTGCACGTTCAGTCCCAGGACGCGACCAGCCGTTTCCCCAGGGATGCTACTTGCTCGTGCGAATAAGTCCACACTTCCCAGAACCCGCCCAGTTTCTCTCCATGAAGCGGTGCCTGTGTCCAACGTGGGGGGCCCTCTGCTCTTAATCAACTTAGGGCGGGGAGACGTGGACCCAGCAAGAGTGCCTGCAGATTCGCAACAGGACCGCCCTGCCTGGGGTTCCTCAAGGCGGCCGCTCCCTGCTTTGGAATGGGCAGGTGCATCCACGGTCTCCTGCTCCTGGGAGCTGACCGCAGCGCTGCGGCTCCCCACCCCCCACCCCGGGGGCAAGAAGCCCGGTGTTTGGGGAACTCCAGGAAGGCAGAACAACGGGAATGACTGCCCCGGCCCAGGCCCCAGAGGACCGGAGGGAGCGAGCCGGCTGCCCCCGGCAAGCAGTGGGACTGAGGAGGGCGGCGCCTCTTCACGCGCGGAGACGACTCGCAGGCGCGTCCGGGGTAGTGCGGCCTCCCCTCCCCCAACGGCGGTGGCCGAGCCTCTGTTGCCATGGTTACCGTGCGGCTCAGCTCCAAGCGCTTGGTTCCCGAGTCTCGGGCTCAGACAGCCGAAGTCTGAGCTCGGGCGGACCTGCCCCACGCGCGCACGCGCTGCACACTCGCCTCGTGAGCACGCTGCACACCACAGCCATTCGCCCGCGCACACCCTGAGCACACGCGCCAGACACGCACACGCACGCACTGCGCACACGACGCTCACCCGACGCTGAACCCGCATCCCACCACACAGCTTTGCATTTCACGCACACACATCACACCCACCGCAGACACGCGCACACCCCCGCCCGAGACCCCGACGCCCGAGGACGTGCACCGAGCACCAGCCGGGGGCCTGAGGCTCAGGCAGAGCCCGCGGGGTCCGCACCGGACGCGCACGCGCAGTAAACAGCGCTGCCCACCCACCGCCCTCTGCAGCCCGGGTCTCAGCCCGGCCCGTGGTCTCTAGGGACGCGGCGGTGGACCCTGCACCACGCGACGGGACGGTCAGCGCGGATGCCCTGGGCCCCCTCCGTCTTCGGCCCTGACCACCCCACCCCTGCCCGGAGTGCCCCGAACCCCACACGGGGGCCTGGCACTGAGCATCCGGCGGGGGCTCAGGTGTCCCTGTCCCGTCGCCGTTAGGGCGCCTGGCCCGCAGGGCCGGTGAGAGGCAGGGCCTAGGGACCCGCTGACAAAAACAGAGAAACAAGGATGAAACCGATTTCGAACTGATCGCGTAAATAATTTTCATCCAGTGACACATGTGCCTTTGGAAAAGCACACAGTCCCATCCTTCTCCCTGAAAGATGGAGTCTGACAAAAGCTTAGTTTTTAGAAACGATAATTAAATGCCCTAATTTTTATGTATTTATGCTGCTTCAAACTGTTGATTAGTTGTAGTTAAAATGATTTTAACTAAATCGGGGTCACAGCCTCGGGGTCACAGGAGCTAGAGCCCTTTACACATTAATCGCATGTGTGTTCTTGTAGCAGAGACTCATGTTAGGGTGGTCGGGAATTCTCTCAAGCATGCTAATAGTTGTGTTAATAAAACTTGCCAAAGAAATGAGGCAGAAACCAGAAGTGGAGGAGAAAAGAACTAAGAACGTGTCCTTCAACTGGGTAATCTGCGGTTACACTGCAGCACTATCTCCCTTTCATTTAATACATATAAATAATTAGAAAAAATTTTAAAATTAGGAAAACTGGAGAAAGGTACATTTAGGAAGAGAAAATTTTCTTGCAAAGAGCGCAAAGGACTCAGACTTCAGGAAGACGTGGTCACCACCAAACACAAAAATCAGCAAGTATTTAAAAAGAAAAAAGTCACCAGCAAACTCAGGTGACCCAAGTCCCCTTCGTCTTTCCTGATCCTGAGGGTCCTCAAGGCCAGGCCGTGTGGTAGGAAGAGCTAGAGCTCTCGTCTCTGCAGAGTCCATGTCCACAGGAACTCACGGCACCTTACTATTTGCAGTTTCAGGTTTTGGGTTCATCTCAGGGTATGTGAGTTGCTGGTGTGGTTTTTTTAGTGAGGCACCTGACTTGCTTGAAGACATTAAATGCAGGACAGTGTCAGGTTCTGCTTGCAGCACTTTCATCTTTAAAATGTCTAAATTGATAGCACAGCGGGAGTCACAGACTCTGTACCCTTGATAACTCCATGCTGAAAGCACTGCAGACATCAACCTTCAACAGTCCCAAGGGGGCAGAGTATTCTCAAAATTCTTTTAAAGGCTTTGTGAACCATTGACCTAGGCCAGCTAGGACAGGTGAGGACCCTGAGGCTTAGAGGAGGAGAGCAGCTTATCCACATTGTACCGCTGATGAGGAGCAAAGGCCAGGAAGCGTCAGTAGCAGAAGGTAGGTGCTTGACTTAGTGATTTTCTCATTGCTGAGACACAATACCTGACACCCACAAATTACAGAGGAAGGGTTTATTTTGGCTCTGTGTAGAGTTTACAGTCCTAGTCAGCTGGTTACAAGGCAGGATAGCATGGTACAGGGGAAAGAGCTCACGGCAGGGCAGGCAGGAAGCAGAGAGCGGGATCAAGGGAGGAGGAGGGCTATATATTCTTCCAGGCCACGCCCACAGTGACCCACCTCCTCCACCAGGCTTCACCTCCCAACATCACACCCAGCTATAAATCCATCCTTGCACTAATCCAGTATCACACACCCATGATCATCCAGTCACCTTCCAAAAGCCCCACCTATGAGCACAGGAGGCTTAGGGGAGGGAACTACATATAAACCATAACAGTGCTGGAAATCTTTACTTATCAGGGAAATGCAAATCAATTCCATAATGAGATGCCACTTCCTAGTTACTAGGAAGCTTTTTTTTTTTTTTTTTTTTAGAGAGAGTTTCTCCATAGTCCAAGTTGGTCTCAAACTCATGATCCTCCTGCCTCATCCTCCCAAGTTGCTGGGATTGTAGGCATGTGCCTCCTATAAGTTATTGCTGGTGGGAAGGTAAAATGGTACAGGGGCTGTTATGGTTTGTGTCTAGATGTCCCCCCAAAGCCTCATGTGGTAAGAGATAGCTGGATCTAGAGTGTGTGATTACTAAATTGATCCATTGATCGGTTTGGCATTGTTCTGCTGGGATCAAGGATGTGAGACTGAGATTGGGGGTGGGAGTGCGGGCCACCCTGGGGGCAAGTAGCCTAGATAAAAGATACAGGAAGAAGCTAACTAACTGCTTGTTTGCATTGCTTATTTGCATACATTCCTTGCCTTTCCCCACTTTACTTTGCGGCTGGTCGTCTGCCGGTCTGCCACGCCGGCCTGCCCTGCCTCGGACCCAGCGGACTATAGACTGAAACCTCTGCAGACTGTGAGCTAATAAACCTTTCTTCCCCTAACTTTGGGTGTCGAGTATTCTGTCCCAACAACGAGAGAAAAGTAACTAAAACAGGGGCTATGGAAAATAGTTGGATATTTTCTCAATAAAACAGAAAATTATCATCAAGTGATTCCCCTCCTAGGTATATACTCAAAGAAATGAAAGCAGGTGTTAAACAAAAACTCGAACATGAATGTTAACGATAACATTATTCACAGCAGCCAAAGGGCAGAAACAACCCAAATGCCCATCAAGGGAAACGTGGATACGCAAAATGTGGCCCTTCCATACAGTAGAATATTGTTCAACCACGAAAAAAATGAAATGTGATTCACGGACAGTGTAAATGAACCTGGAAAACAGAATGCCAAGTGAGAGAGGCAGGACACAAGAGGTCATATATTACATGACTCCATTTGTACAAAACGTCCGGGACAGGGTGAAACCGTAGAAACAGAGAGTAAATAGGGAGTTGCCAGAGGCTGAAGACAGGGGAACTGGGAAGTGACCGTTGATGGATACAGAGGGGTTTTTGGGTGCAATATAGACATTCTGGAACTACAATATGGTAAAAGGTGCACAACACTGTAACATGAAAGGCCACTGTTCTGTATGCTCTTAGATGGTCGAAATGGCCAATTTTATGTTATGTATTTTTTACCATTGCTTCAAAAAAATCAGTTTCTGGGACCCTATCAAAAATATATATATAAGCAGAGAGGCTGGAAAGTGGCCACATCCTGAGTTACAGTGTCACAATGTCAAGACAGGGTTTGCTGAGCTGGCCTTGCACAGTGCTGTCCTCTGGTTGATCCATGAATGCTGTGCTGGTGGGGACACAAGGGGACAGGCGGCGTCACCAAGCAGGCAGCAGCAGCTCCCACCTCCCACGAGAACCCACAGGAGCCTTGGAGCCTCACTCAAAAGCACGGAGAAGGTGAGAGACTCCCAGGGCATGCTGGGAAATCACGTCTCTGGAGAACAGATGGCAAGAAGCAGCCCGTCTGACAAGCCCACCCACAAGAAGCCCCACTGAGGCCCAGTGCCATAAATGAAGTCTTTAGCTAAACACATGGGAGAAGCAGCCACGGGTCATCCATAAAGGTCTGGCCCTGGCACAAAAGAAGCAGGTATTTTCCAGGATGGCCCACTGATTCCAAGCTGCACACTCCTGGCAGGAGCCCACTCCAAAAGGCCTGCAGCTCTGACGTCATTTTCAAAAGAAGTTGGCTTTTCCCCTATAAAACTCGGATAAAGTCAGTTCTGTAAAAAAATACAAATGAGCCAGACCTGGTAATGCAGACCTGTAACCTCTGTACTCTGGGAGCCTGAGGCAGGGGGATCACACGTTCAAGCCCACCCTGGGCAATTCAGTGACTTAGTGAAATCCTGTGTCAAATTTTACAAATAAAAGGCCTGGGTACCCAGGGGACCCCAGCAAAGGCCCTACATTCAGTTTCCGGTAACCACACATACACACACACACACACACACACACACACGCACACACATACACACAGGCCAGAGGAAGGGACTGGGGACAAGATACACCCTTCAGAGTTGCACCGCCCCAGTGATATCCTTCCTCTCCCTGGGCTCCACCCCCTAAGTAGTCCATTGAGCTATGAATTTATTATCATCAAGCCCTCAATTCATGAGTCTTTGGGAGTCACTTCTCTTTTAAACCATGACGGGGCTGGGGATTTAGCTCAGTGGTTAGAGTGCTTGCCCTTTTAAACCATGACAATCCCTCATGGCCTAATCTCTTCTTGAGCCTCCCTCTTAACAGTGTTGGACTGGGAATCCAGTTGCAAAATGGCTTTTGGAGGGACACGCCTTCCTCCTGAGCAGGGGTCCCCTGCAAGAGTTATAGGGACCATCTGCTTACATGCTCTTCTGGTTTCCTGTGGCTGGTGAAACAAAGTGCTACAAACTGGGTGGCTTGAAACAGCCCCAGTGTACTGACAAGCTGTGGGATCCAGAATCCCAATCCAGAAGGTGCTGACTCTCCAAAGTCCCAGGGCCGTCTGTGTCTCTCCCAGCTTCTCGTGGAGGTTGGCAGTTTCAGACCTGGGCTTGCTGTCCGCACGTTCGCTATGCAGGAAACTCTCACCCTGAACCTGGAGGTCTCACCACCAGTTTTTTATTTCTCACCTTCGATGGAGACACAGGTAGTGGAAATATTCGGGGATTTTCTTAACTCAGCTATAAGAGCTGCCACAGTGTTAGGCACAGTAACAAACCACATCAAGCTCTGCTCTTAGCTCTGGGTGACAATACGGAGTGGTAGGCCGATGGTCTTTGTCAGGAATGGGACCTCCTGTCCTGGGCGAAGCAGTTCATTCGGTGTCACTATGGCCAGGTGTGGCCAGATGTGGCCAGATCCTCCTAATAATTATTTTTCTGCAGTAGTGGGGATTGAATCCAAGGTCTTCACACTGAGTTATCCACAGGTCTTTTTAAATTAATTTTTTAAATTTTATTTTGAGACAGGATCTCACTAAGTTGCGCAGGCTGGACTTGAACTTGCATTGTTCTGCCTCAGCCTCCCAGGGTGCTAGGATTACAGAAGTGTGTCATGACACCATGCCCAGCCAGAGCACTTTCATAAGGAGCAGAACCCTGGGTCCTTGGAAGGTTGAACTCTCACTAACTCCATACATTTAAAACCCGCTGGGTCTTTGTACAACCATCTTGGAGGCAGCAGTATTCTCAATAGCCACGGGGGAAGAACTCCCCAGCCTAAGGTCCAGGGGTGAGTGATGGACACACACAGCATGGTCTCTCCATACAGTGGAGTGTCTGTGGGTTTCCAGCCTTGGAAACAAAGGAAATTCAGACATGCGCAACATGGATGCACCTTGAAGACATGCTAAGTGAGTAAGGTGGTCACAGAAGGGCAAACGCTGTATGATTCCTCTTCTGTGAGGTCCCTAGAGTCTTCTAATTCATAGAGACAGAAAGTAGAATGGGGGTTCGCAAAGGATGGGGAGCCAGCATTTAATGAGGACAGAGTTGGAGTTGGAGAAGATGGAAAAGTTCTGGAGATGGACAGCCACAATATTGTGAATGTAATTAATGCCACTGACTGTACACTTAAAAACAGACAGGCTGGGGATTTAGCTCAGTGGTTAGAGTGCTTGCTTTGCAGGCACAAAGCCCTGAGTTCAACCCCCAGCACCAAAAAAAAAAAAAAAAAAAAAAGTGATTAAAATGCTAGGTGTGGTGGTACATACCTGTAATCCCAGCACTACGGGAGGCCAAAGTGAGAGGATCACAAGTTCAAGCGCAGCCCGGCAATTTAGTAAATTACCAAGACCTTGTCTCGAAATAAAAAATAAAAAGGACTGAGGATGTAGCTCAGTGTGAAGGCCCTGGGCTCAGTCTCCAGTGATACACACAAATGCACGGACACACACACACACACACACACACACACACACACACACACAGGGTAAGAATGGCGACATTTGTGTTATACGTATTTTACAACAACGTAAAAAGAAAAAGAAAAACCAAACCTGCTTAGAGCCTGCATAGGTCACCACGGGAGCCCCAGCGAGCTGGCCGGCTGCCAGTCTGGGGGTCGGCAGACTCACTGAGGACCCAGCTTATTCGCACTGTCACCAAGGTAGCTGGCACGGGACCTGGCTCCTGCTTGGTGCTCAGTACAGTTAGTTTAACAAGTGTCACTCGATGTCCTGGTTTTTCAATGCAGTGAGCACACTGCACACATGATACCGAGGAGCTGCACAGCACTGGCGTGAGCTTGTGTGCACCCACACTGCTCACACTCACAGGGAAGAAGACGCTGCCGAGGCTGGGTGCGCCCAGGGAGCCCAAGCCCTCGACTTGCCTCTGGCACAGACTTTGAGGTGGCGAACAGTGGCGATCCTCAGGCAAAATCTCCCCTCGGGGTGTGCAGTGACCTTTCACAGCGGGATGGGAAAGAGGGCGCGGAGGGATACGCAAAACCAAAGACTGAAGTTCAAGGGTGTGGGAAAGCAACCAAGCCACCCTAAAGCGGCTGTGGGGGAAAAGGTGTCAGCGTTTTCAAGTTCATATTGCAAAGCCATCTGACGGCAGAGTGGGGAAGCCGCCTCACTGGGCAGGAAAAAGAATGAGCAAACCACCCAAGCAGACAGACTGTCTTAAGATCCTCAGCCTGAAACACAAAGTAACAGCCTGCAGTTTACACCAGAGACTCGGCCAGCCCAGCCCAGCTGGAGCAAACTCGTCAAAGGCCTTGAGAAGCTAGGTGCGGTGGAGAATGCACACCTGTAATCCCAGCACTTCGTAAGGCCGAGGCAGGAGAATCACAAGTTCAAGCCCAGTCTGGGCAACTTAGTGAGTTAGTGAGACCCTGTTTTGAAATAAATTATAAAAAAAGTACTGAGAATGTAGCTCAGTGCAAAGGCCCTGGGTTCAACCCCTAGCGCCAGGAAAATAGAGGTTGTTCCTCATCGTCATCCAAGATTCCGTCCTGAGGTCCCTGATACCACCCACCCTGTTAGTGCTCAGAAGAGCCTGTTGCTGTCCTCAAATAACTTTTGGGGCCAAAGAGAATGGGAAAGGATCACAGACGCGACTGGCCAGGGTGTGTGCTCCAGCTTGGATCGCTGCACTTGCCAATACTCCCCTGGCCCACCATCCCCTCCTGCACTCCTCCTCCTCGATCCAGCTCCCGTTGTCTACCAGCTTTTGGTAAGAGCAGATGTCTGCTCCCCCAAGCTCCCTTCTGCCCTCAGCCTGGCGAGATCCTCACACACTCCGCCAGCTGCCCATGCCACCTCTGCCGTGAGTTAATGCATTCGGTTCACTTCCAGCAGAAGGACACATATTTCATCGTGGAGGTGCCGGGCCTTCAACTCATGCCAGATCCAGTCATTATGGAATTTGGGTTAGGAAAGATTCCGGGGACCTATCTAAGCTAGGCGGGAAAGTGTGCCACAGTAAAATAGTGAAGTTGCCCAAGGGAACAACCAGAGACATGAAGGTACCTTCTGCTTGTGAATTTATTTCTTCTAAAGCATTTACTAAAATCAAAGGTAAACGCTTCATTTGGGTCATTGTATTCCTGAGTGTCATGGTTTAGATCGAAAATGCCCCCCCAACCGCATGGCTCGTGTGTATGGAAGGTGCTTGGATCACGGGGGTGCTAGCCTCATCAGTGGATTCATTCATTGATGAGTTTATGGCTGATCTGCTGTTTAGAGGTGGGACCCGGTTGGAGGTGAGTGACTGGGGGTGTGGCCTTGTCTGTGCTCCTCCCTTCTCTGCTTCCTGGCTGCTATGGCGAGGGCAGGGTTCCTCCTCCAGGCCCTTTGCCATGCCGTCTCTGCCTTGGAGCCAGCCCATTGAAACTGTGAGCCAATTAAACCTCACTTCCTTTAAATTGCAGGTGTCAGGTAATTTGTCCCAGGGACTAGAAAGTGACTAAGACATTGAGGCATATAAGAAAGGAAGTGTGGTTGCATAGTTGAGTTTCAAAACTGGTATCAGTAGAATTGCTTATGTTTTGCTGTAGATATGAAATTATTTCCTTCCATGCCTTCCAAACACATAGCTCTATTTGGGGAGCAGGGAAATACTGGGGACTGAGCCCAGGACCTTCATACTGAGCTACATCCCAGCCTTTTTCTATTTTTTGAGACCAGATATTACTAAATTGCTAACTCTTCCAGGCTAGGCTTGAATTTACAGTCCTCCCACTTCAGCCTTCCAGAGTGCTGGGACTGCAGACACGTGGCTGTTCCCTATGCCTGGCTCCCTAATTTGTTTAATCTGCAAGGAATGCTTACATATGTAACAGAAAAAAATTACCCAAAATGGATGAAGGGTTTAGAAAAAATATTCAGACAGTTCGTAAAAGAGGGTACAAATGACTGGCGGATCCAAGAGAAGATTTGAATCTCATGCACAAAGCAATAGAGATCAAAGTGATATACTGTTTTTATTTTATGGCATCAATTTTAAAGTTAAATAAAAGCTAGTGCTGGCAATAAATGGGGTAAACAAGTGTTCCCGCCCAGTGATAGTTGGTGTGGGCAGGAGCAAAGCTTTCTGGAAGAGTCTTTTGGCTTCAGCTGCCAACATTTTATATACCTTTGACCTGCAAATTTCACAGGAGAACATGGCCCTATTGTCATTCTCCCATGAGTTTGCAAAGGTATTTTCTAGGAGGATGTGGCCAGCAGCACTGTTTATAACATCTAGTACTTAAAAAAAAAAAAAACTACCCAATTGTCCATCAACAGTACAGTGAGTAAATTTGTGGTATACACATTCACAGGGGCTGGGAGTGTGGCTGAGTGGTACAGCTTTTGCCTAGTATGCATGAGGCCCTGAGTTCAATTCCCAATACAACCAAAAGAAATATCAGTGAAATATTAATCTGCAAAAAAAAAAAAAAGTTATGTGAATCTCACAAACTAATGCTAAGTAAAAAATGTCAGATAGAAAAGAAATACTGGCTCCTCCAACTTAAGCAAACAAGCCCACACTACCTGCATGGTGCAAGCAAGCAGGCCCATGCAGAATGGCACCCCTCACACACATGCGGAATCAGGCCTGCACAGTGTACCCCACACTGATGCAAGAGCAAGACCATCCACCAACTCCAAGCAGGCTTACATTTTGCTTCCCCTTGGACACAAGGCAGCAGAGATGAGAACCAACCCACCTGATCCTAGACAGGGACAACGCCCAGGGAGGGAGAAAAGAGAGCAACCAGACTCCATGACTGTCAACATTGTCCAACAGTCTCCTTGCAGCCATCCCGCGGAGACCAGAAGGATGATTTTATTTCCCATCTGCCAACAGGAGCAAGGACATGCCTTAGCTTGGACAGTAGCCACTGTCGGGAGTGAATGGACAGAAGAGCCTCTGAGGCAGGGAGGCACCTCAAAAACGCACAGGCCTAAAGCTAGACAGAGAACAACATGACTGGCTGGAGCCCAAGACTACACATCTTGGAAAGAAACCGCTCATTCGGAAACACAGGAATTTTTTTCTTTGACTTAATCCTTTTTTACCCTTCATTTTATTATTTTTATCTTTCTCTCATTGGGTTTCCTGGGGGTATGGAGTTTTTCCTCTCTTTTTTCTCTCTCTTAGTTTATTGTCTCTCCTTTCCTCTCTTCCTTTTTCAACTTTCTCTTCGTTGGCATCTTTCCTGTATTTCCAGTATTTTGCTCTCTGTTTTATCTTTTCTTTTTCTTGTTTGTTCTTTGTTGCAAGCATTCTCTAACACTGTTAATTTCTGTTTACTCCTCAGTAGAACCCACTATTCCACTTTTCTCTCCTCCTTCTCATATCCCATTGATTAATTTCTCAAATTTTGCTATTTTCATTCTCTGATTCCCCACCCACTCCATCCACCTTTTTGTTTGTTTGTTTGTTTGTTTTGTTTGTTTTTTGTGGTGCCGGGGATCGAACTCAGGCCCTTGTGCTTGCAAGGCAAGCACTCTAATCACTGAGCTAAATCCCCAGCCCCTCCAGCCACCTTTAGTAGTATAACTATTAAGCTTTATGAATCTGTAGATAGCTAGTTAACTTTATGTTGAATACTGTTTTATTGCTAGTAAAGTTGTTCCATTTAGGAGATATTTACTGTGGGTCAATGGCAAGTCAATACTCCTCGCTTTCTTTTAGTATTCATATTATAATTATAGGTCTCTTTTTTATGATTAAGGGTGTGGTACATTATTGGTCCTTAGAACTTGCCAATACTCAGTTTTTATTTGACACTATAGTTGATGTTGATTTTGCTACAATAATCAAGGTGGCATACTTGCTGTTAATTGGCTTTCTTGGGATGCCAATATCTGGATTACCGTGGGATCATTAACCATAACTTGACCCATCCTTGCAGAACTAGGTACTGGGCCATCTGCATCCTCCATCCCCAATAAGCAAAGGTGGTTGGACCCTGGGACAGCAGCAAAGGACAATAGTTAGGCAGACCCAGAGGACACCACCGAAAAGTAGAAATTAACAAGACTTCCATACTACAAGCAAAGATTTCCATTACAGTCAACTTGCAAGCCTCAACACACACACACACACACACACACACACACACACACACACACAGAGGAACATGAGAAGACTAACAAAATGCCTCCAAAAACTCCCACCTCCCCAAAGCTGATCCATGGAGCATTGAAGAGGAGGAAACTACCACATACCTGGATGAAATGCCACATACCTGGAAAATGCCACATACCTGGATGAAATGATATCATGGAAGGTAACAAAACAGATTAATAAGGCATTTTGCAAGCTCACAGAAGACACAAGTAAACAGACATTAGGTCAAAAAAAAAAAGTCTATAGCAGACCCTAATAAAAAGCTAGCTGAGCTAAACAAAACAATGTAAAACATGAATGACCAGCATAGAAAAAATCAGAGTCCATAACAAAGCTCTGAAGATAAATTCAGATTAAAAATTCTATAAGAACTATGGGCAGAAGTGACCAGTGTGAGGACATGTCAGAACTAAAAGACAGAGCTGTTGTTAGTGACTGTTTAATAGTGATACCTTAGCTCAAGAGGATTTAGCTCAAGTGGTAGAGTGCTTGTCTAGCAAGCGCTAGGCCCTGAGTTTGATTCCCAGCACCAAAAAAAAAAAAAAAAACAAACAAAAAACAAAACACAATAGAGATACCTTAAAAACAACAGAGAATATGAAAAATAGATTCAATAGCTCCTAGATGACACAAAGAAGACTAATCTAAGGTTAACTAGAATTAGTGAGAAATCAAACAACAACACAAATAGCATTAAAAACCTGTTCACTGATATAATAGCAGAAAATTTTCCAAGTAAGAGAAAAGAAATTACTATCCAAATAAGTGAGACCCATACAATCCCAAATATACACGATCAGAAAAGGACCACTCCACAATACATCACAGTCAAAATCCCAAAGTTCAACACAAGAACAGAATCTTAAAAGCTATTAAAAGCAACAAATCACTTCTAAAGGTAAACGCATTAAATTACAAAAGACTTCTCAACACAAACCTTAAAGGCCAGGAGAACTTGGAGTGAAATATTTCAAGCCCTAATAGAAAACTATTTCCCCCTAAGGCTGATATATCCTACAAAATTATCTTTCAAAATTCATAGAGAAATATTTTCATGATGAAGAGCACCTAAAGAAGTTCATGACCACCAAACCAACGTTCCAAAAAATTCTCCAGGATATCCTAGAAAGAGAGAATGAAGGTAACAATGACAAAAGTTCTAATAGAATGAATGTATACACTGGATAAATTGAGCAGTTAAGTAGAAAGGAAAGATAGGAAATCAGCAACAGGAAAACAAGGCAATGACAGGAATAAGTCAATACTTACAAATAACAGCTCTCAATGTAAATGGTCTTAATTCCCCAACATAAAAACACAGGTTGGCAGAATGGATCAAGAAACAAAATCCAAGAATATGCTGTATACATGAAATACATTGAATCCAAAAAGAAACTCATAGACTAAAAACCAAAGGATGGAAAATATTCCATGTTCCATATAGGAATTTTCAGTTCCATATAGGAACTGGAAGAAAACTGGATGTGGCTATTCTATATTCAGACAAAGTAAAATTACAAGTCAAAACTGATCAAAAGCAGCAAAGAAGGTCACTACATATTGGTTAAGGGAACAGTCCAACAGGAAGAGATAACAATTATTAACATATGTGCACCAAACAACAGTATACCTAACTGCATAAAACACGTACTAGTGCACGTAGAATAGTAGATAAACATAAACACAGGGATTGGGGACTTAGCTCAGTAGTGGAGCACTTGCCTAGCAAATGCAAGGCCCTGAGTTCAATCCCCAGCATCCCCCCTAAAAAATAATAATAAAATAAACACAGTTATAGTTGGGGGCCCCAATACTCTACTACCACAAATAGATCAACTGGACAAAAAAAAATCAACAGAGAAATATCAGACTTGAAGCAAAACTTCAAACGAATGGACTTAATAGATACTTATGGGGTATTCCACTCAACAACAGAATACATATTCTTCTCAGCAGCATGTGGAGATTTCAACAAAGTAGACAATATACTAGCTAACAAAGCAGGCTTAAAAATGTAAAAGAATTGAAATTATATCATGCATATTATCAGATCATAATGCAATGAAACTAGAACTCAATTACAAAAGGAAACAAAGACATTATGCAAATGCATAAAAACTAAGCAATGTACTCAGATAAGCACTAGGTTTCAGAAGAAATTAAGGAAGAAGTAAGGCAGTTTCTAGAACCAAACAATAATACCAATATAACACACCAGCACCTATGGGACACAATGAAAGCAGTCCTAAGAGGGAAGTTTATAGCTGTGAATGCCCACATCACAAAAGCAGAATGAGCTTAAATAAATAAGCTGAGAAAGTACCTCAAGTTCCTAGAAAAACAAGGGCAATCCAAACACAAAGCTAGTACAAGGAAGGAATTTATAAAGATCAGAGCAGAAATCACTGAAATTGAGACCCCCCCCAAAAAAATACAAAGAATCAATGAATCGAAGAGTTGGTTCTTCAAAAGAATAAAATAGAAAAGCCCTTAGCCAATCTAAGTCCAGAAAAAGGGAGAGAAAAGACCCAAATCAATGCAATTAGAAATGAAAATGATGAAATCTCAATGGATACTACCAAAATCAAAAAGATTATTAATTACTTTGCAAAGCTGAATACCAATAAATTGGGCAATATTATGGTTTGCATCTAGATGTCCCCCCAAAACCTCATGCATTCATAAGTGGGGCTTTTCAAAGGTGGCTGGATCTAGAGTGGATGAATATGGATTAAGGGTACGTGATATCTGGATAACTATGCTGATTGGTATATGTGCTGCCGAAGTGGGCACTAACTACGCAAATTGGATTAGCACAGTTCTGAGTGGATTTACTGAAGAGGGAAGCTCCACCTTGGGTGTGGGTGGCCACCAATCGATAGGCTTGTAGCCTGGATGGAATAAAAAGGGGCAGAAAAAAAGCATATTCACTGCTTTCTGCCTGCTCTGCCATGGACTGCTTCTCCTCTGCCATGTCCCTCTGCCATGCCACCCTGCCTTGGAACCAGCAGTATATCAACTGAAACTTCCACAAACTATGAGCTAAAATAAACCTTCCTTCCTGTAACTTGTGGGTGCTGGGTATTCCCAGCAATGAGAAAGAAACTGAAACAGACAATTCAGAAGAAATTGATAAGATTCCTAGATACACATGAATTACCAAAACTGAACCAAGAAATTAAAAACCCCTGAATAATCAAATAACAGGCAGTGAAACTGAGGAAGAAATTAAAAAACAACTACCAACTAAAAAAGCTCAGGTCCAGATGAAGTCATTGCTGAATTCTGCAAAAACTCGGGAAAGATCTAACACCAGTACTCTTCACAATTTTTAATGAAACTAAAAGGGAAGAAGTACTCACAATGTCATTCCTAGAAGCTGGCATTAACTTGATTCCAAAACCAGACAAGAATCCAACCAAAAAAGAGAATCATAGACCAATCTCTTTAATGAATATAGATGCAAAAAATCCTCAACAAGATACTGGTAAACATAAGTCATGACCAAGTAGGCTTCATCCCAAGGATGAAATGATGGTTTAACATGCACAAATCAATATATGTAATACATCATATAAACAGAAGCAAAGACACAAATTATATAATATCAACAGACAGAAAAAGCTTTTAACAAAATCCAACATCCTTTTGTGATAAAAAACACTGGAGAAAATATGAAGGACCATATCTCAATCTGATAAAAGTCAATTATGACAAACTTTCTTCCACCATTATATTAAATGGGTGAAAACTGAAAGCTTTCCCTGTAAAATCAGGAACACGACAAGGATGTTCACTATCACCACTCCTGTTCAACATGGTACTTGAAACATTAGCAAGAATAACCAGGCAAGAAGTACAAGGTATATGTGTAGGAAAGGAACAAGTCAAATTATGATTATTGCAAATGACATGATCCTCTACATAGAAAACCCCCCCAAAAAATCCACCAAAAGACTCAATAACCAAATTCAGTAATGTAGTGGGATACAAAATCAACGCACAAAAATCAATAGCATTCCTGTACACTCATAATGAACCCACTGAGAAAGAAATTAGGAAAAAATAACTTTCATAATAGCACCAAGAGGCTGGGGATTTAGCTCAGTGGTTAAAGTGCTTGCCTTGCAAGCACAGGGGCCCGAGTTCGATCCCCGGCATCAAAAAAAAAGGCACCAAGAAAAATCAAATACTTAGGAATTAATCTAACTAAGGAAATGAAAGACATCTATATTGAAAATACTGTATTCTGAAAAAGAATATTGAAGAGGACATCAGAAAAAGGAAAGACACCCCTGTTTCTGGATAGTATTGGCATAACCAATATACTCAAAATGACCATACTTCCAAAACTGATACACAGATTTAATGCTATCTCAATCAAAATATGAAAGGTATTTTCACAGAACTGGAGAAGACAACCCTAGAATTTATGTGGAACAGGGAACCAGAAGAGACCCAGAATAGCAAAAGCAATCCTGGGTAACAAGAGCCAAGCAGAAGGCATCACAATCCTGGACTTCAAGTTGTATTACAAAGCTACAATGATAAAACAAAACAAAACAAAACAAAACAAAAAACAGCATAGTACTGGCACAAAAACAGACATGGGGATCGATAGAACAGAATAGAGGACGCAGAAACACCCCTAAGTGCCTTCCACTATTTGCTCTTTGATAAAGGGGCCCAATCACACATTGGAAGAAAGATACCCTCTTTAATAAATGGTGCTGGGAAAACTACGTACATTCTGAAGACTGAACCTAGACCCGTATCTCTTCACATGCACTGAGTTAAAATAAAAATGGATCAAAGATCTAAATGTTAAAACAGAAACACTTAACCTCGTGGAAGATAAATTAGATAAAATCCTTGAAGTCATAGGCATAGGCGAGGACTTTCTGAACAGAACCTCAGTTGCATAAGAAATACTACTGAGAATCAACAAATAGGATTGTATCAAGTGTAAGAACTACTGCACAGCACAAGAAACAACCAACCGAGTGAAAAGACAACTTATAGAATCTGAAAAAAAAAAAATTGCCAGCAATTCCTCAGAGAGAGGATTAATGTCAAGAATATACAAAGAACTTGAAAGAATTAGAGCCTCCAAAATAAAAGACCCAATCAAAAAATGGGCAACTGAAATGAATAGACACTTCACAGAAGAAGTACAAATGGCCAATAAATACATGCAGAAATGGCCAGTATGCAGAATGGCTGTACATTGCTGGCCATTCGAGAAATGCAAATTACCCCAGAAACAACGGCCATCACCAAGAAATTAATAAGAAATACTACAAAGCTGCAGGGGAAAGGGAATTCTTCTACACTGTTGGTGCGAGTGTAAACTAGTACAACCATTATGGAAATAAGAATAAGATTCCTCAAACTAAAACTAGAAATTCCATTTGACCCAGCTATCCTCCTTTTAAGTATCTCCCAAGAATTAAAGACATATTACCCTAATATATGCATGCCCATGTTTATAGCTTCACAATTCACAATAGCTAAATCTTGGAAGCAGCCTCTATGCCCATCAACAGATGGATAAAGAAAATGTAGTATTGAGGTTGGGGGATATAGTTCAGTGTGAAGATCCAATCCCCAGGACCACAAAATAAGTAGACATCGGTGAAAATGTATTATGCTAGTTCCTTAAGATCCGGGCTCTTTACTATACAGAAGTTACATTCAATTTTACACAGTTTTTACTGCGTACCTAAGTTACTTTTATATATGTTGTATATAGGAAAACACAATATACTTTAAAAAATTAAAAAGACAACTATGACTATTTTGCCATAAGAATTACTTTTATACATATGGAAAATGTAACACATAAACATGCATTTTTAAATACCAAATAGAAATATATTCACATGAAATAGTATTCTATTTTTATAGTGAGTAGAAATTACTTTTACATACATGCCAAACACATTGCAGAGAAACAAGAGCCTCGAAATAGTAAAAACCCCTACACACACACACACACACACACACACACGCAGCGGGCACGTGCACGCATGCACACATCTCTCTCAGAGGAATTCACAGCCTGCCCAGTGCTCCCTCCTCCCCTTCCTGCGCTCAGCTTCCTCAGAGTAGCCTGGTCCCCTCAGCCATGAAGCCCAGTGCTGGTGAGGGTGCGGGGAGTCTCCAGCAAGACAGGGATTTGGGGCCCAGAGTACTTGGCAGGTGGTGACAGAGTCCAGCTTCCTGGATTGTTGAGTTGCTACCTACAACGAGAACAGAGGTTGGCAAGAACCAGAAAAGAAGCTGAGCTTGATAGAGGCGACTACACCAGGAAATGTCAAAGCGGAAGATTTAATTTAAGAGTTTAACTTTTTTGGATCTCGCACTGACACTTTTGTCCCGGCTGTCCATATCTTGGGCAGATTCTTGGCTCTGATGCATTTAAAACCTAAACATTTATCCCGCACTGGAGTCTGGCTGCTAAAATGGTTGACGAAGAACCGCACTATTCCATCCACCCACGACGTGATCTGGATTAGTGAGTGTTAATGTGCTGCTCCTGACATAAAATGGATGGAAAAAAATAATTTCACAAAAATTGCACTATGAGTCGGAAGCTGCCGCTGCCTTAAACGTTTTGCATTATACCATACGATTGTCATGTTTGAGAAAGGATAATATGAGCTTTCTAAACTACAAGCGTGGCTGGAAGCTTGCAACTGCCCAGCTGTCTTTTCAAAAGCAAGGCCATCTGTGTTAGTTTTGTGCCTTCTTAGGTTGAAAGTAGACACTTGAAAATCCATGGAATTTCTGGAAATTCTCCTGCTCATTAAAAAAAAAAAAAAAATCCACGATGAATGATGCGAGTTCTTGTGCTGGAGGGAGCTCGTTTCTAAATGCCTAGCTGAGTATTCTCCGGAATGTTGCAAACCTAGAGTTGGTTTGGTTGGTTTCAAGGCACACAGCTTAGAACCTCCACAGCAGCTGCCACAGTGTTCCGGAGCTGCCTCCTGTCCCCAAGTGGTGGGGGGCGTGGCATTTGGAAGGATGTGGGAGTGAGGACTCTGGGGCAGATGTGCGTGTGGAGGAGAGGGTCTGGCCAGCTCTCCTCCCGGGGATCAGCAGCGCCACTTCTCATTGGACTTCAAAGTGGCCCAGAGACTGCGTTTTCCACCCTAGAGCTCAGAGTGTAAGGCAGGGGCACCGTTTTCCGAGCAGTAAGTGGGAGCGTAGGTGGTTTTCTGGTACAGCCCCCACCTAAGCAGGAATTACATAGCCTGGAATAACTACTGTTTTATTATTCAGGTCATATCTGGCCTATTTTCATATTTAATCCTAAACCATCAAAAGGATTAGTGCCTCTTAAACAGGTAACAATACTCTAGACATTGGCACTTCATTTTTTTCATTGATCTTTAGCAGCTCGGGAGAGAAGGGAAAGGACTGATACCTTTGTTACTCTTCAAGATTTTTAAAGATGAACAGTGAAACTTTGTATAAGGCCTTTGAGTGTCTTTATTCAAGGGATGGGGGCCCATGTACATGCTTGCTTGCAGGGACAATAGATAACCCTGAAATGGTTTATCTTAGAGTCCCTCACCCTGTTCTCAGGGCAGACTGCAGGACTCGTTAATGTCAAACACCTGTTTCATTGTTTTGTTTTTTAAATGCTCAGTGTACACTATCTGATGTAGATCACTTACATTTAGGAATTACAATAATGACATCTACGAATTTAGGGTGTAATGTTTTGAGGTTTCTGCTAAAGCAGAAAAATTTGTCAGGCTCGGACTAGTAGATAGTTGCATTCTTAATGCCTAAATATTGTCAGACAACAGTATTTGAATTTTTTTTTAATTTCATAATCTGCTAGTTCTGCATGTACCCGCCTGAAAGCAATATAGGAAGTTGAACAGAACTAGGGAACTGTTAAATTGACAAATGTGGCCGGAGCATATTTTACCTCATTTCTTATATTAAAAATATCTGCATGATTACATTTTATTTCCTTTGTAATTCACATATCAAAAATAATTTGTATTAGTATAGGGCTGCCAAGATTTGAATATGAAGAGGAACTCAAGTGTTTGTACTATTACAGTTTTATTAAAGCAAATCTGTGGTGATCCAGCCAGCCATGACAATGGGATACACAAACTCTGTACCAATAAGATTTTGTTCAGATAATTTTTAACTTTATAAACTGTAAATGAAAACATAAATCTTTTTAAAGGTACATTAAAATACTACACTTTTTTTAAAAAACTTGCTCTTGGGAACTGGAAAGATCAAAAGAGACGTGCTAGTGTCACCTAAGGCCAGGTCCCGGAGCGGCCTTGGCCCTGCATCCATCCACACAAGTCTGCCAGACTCTAGATGGGGGGCATGTTGGGGATTCCCGGGCTGTCTGTGGCAAACACAGTGGGGAGGGTAAGAGAGCTAGGATCCAGCTTCAAGGACACAGCCTTGGGCACAGCCTCAAGGGCTCAGCAGCGTACAGCCAAATGACCTTCCAGTTCATGACCTTGAGCTGCAGCATCCCTGTCAGGAGGGCTGGAGAGGCCCAGGTGCCTCAGCCGCACCCCTGGAACAGCAGCCTTTGTGGCCACTGTGGGGTAAGGGTGTCATATTCCCGGGTTCTTCCCCTCCTCAAGCATTGAATGAGGGAGACAAAAAGTAATTCCAAAGTTTTATTTAAAATTATAAACCAAAAGGAAGAGCTAGCCCTGCAGAGCAAGTGCGGGCCAAACACAAAAAGTCAGGGAAGGGCCGCCAGCAGCCTTCTGATGCAGCCAAGCTGGGGGCCTCCCCCATAGTGGGTGAGAAAAAAAGAGGTGGTGGCGCTTGAAATTGGTTCCTCAGGCTGTTGGCAGGTCCAACTTCCAGAAGGTTGACGTCAAGTCCAGGTCACTTCTCCGGGGCTGACGTCAGGCCCAAGCCATGCCTCTAGACCACACCCCCTTGCTTGTCAACCTTAGCCACGCCCCACTCCTACCACAAGGGGGTCGGCCAGGCCTGGAGCAGTTGGGTAAGCACCGTACTTCCATTGTCTCAGGTGTCTCGGGGCTAGGCTAGTTGGTGTGTCTGTCGGTTTGGTCCAGGTAGAAACTAGTCCAAGAAGGGAAAGTGCAGGAGCCCATGCTGCCCCCAGGGTGGCCTTGCTCTGCCCCCAGGACAGCTCCTGGACTCCTGCTGCCATCCAGCTGTTGGCAGTTTTTTTCCCTAAGTGGAGCTGCCAGGCTCACAAATAAACACCAGGAAGGCAAAGGCCACTTGGCATCTTGGCGCCCACCACACCTTCCAGCTGGAAGCCAGGCTGACCTCGTGACTCTCTGAGGGCACAGCAGGGACGTCTCGTTTCAGAGCAGGGGAGGCTGAGACGAGGCCAGGCTGGCACCTGCCGACCACACCCAGGGCTGCCCAGAAGGCCAAGGCCACCTCTCTGTCTTCCCCTCCCTGAACGTCTGGCCAACCAGATGGCAGCCCCACACTCTACACAAAGCTGGACACCAAAGGGACAGTGAGCGGGAGGGGACGGCGTGACACCGAGCAGGTACAGCCTCATCCACAGAAGCAACCCCAGCCACAGCCGACTCACATACTCCAACAGCGTCTCAAAATATGGTGGAGGGCACAGTGGTACATGCTTGTCATCCAGCCCTTGGGAGGCTGAGGCAGGAGGAATTCAGGCCAGCCTGAGCTACATAGTGAGACCTTGTCTCAAAAAACCAAAACAATCACAAATAAATAAAATCTGACAGACACTGCCTCTTGACCAACCACGCCTGCGTGTTTGGGAT
>PVJO010022832.1:0-27295 GCA_004026905.1 Hystrix cristata | reverse complement strand
CCTTCTCTCTTTCTAGTTCTCCTCTTCTTTGTATGTGATCTTCCTTTTATATAATATCTATTATACCACATTGTCCTTATTTACAGTTATGGTTTCTCATATCAGAGAAACAATTTGATGTGTACTCATGAGTGTCTGATTTATTTCACTTAATAGTATGTTCTCAAGGAACAGCCATTTACATACAAATGACTCTAGTTTATCTTTTTTATGGTGGTGTAGTATCCCATTGTGTAGAAAAACCACATTTTCTTTAGCCATTCATTGGTTGCTGGGCATTTAGGCTGTTTCCAAGACTTAGCTATTAAGAATTGTGTTGCTATAAACATGGTTCTGCATATATCCCTGTGGTATGATGATTTTAATTCTTCTGGGAAGATCCCCAGTAGGGGAATGGCTGGATCAAATGGAATCTCTAGTTGTAGTTCTTTTAGGAATCTCCATAGTGATTTCCACAGTGTTTGGACCAGTCTATATTCCCACCAACAGTGGAGGAGGGTTCCTTTTTCCTCACAGCCCCGCCAGCATTTGTTGTTGGTTGATCTTTTCATAAACACGGTTCTTTCTGGAGTGAGGTGGAATCGTAACGTTGTTTTGATTTGCATCTCTCAAATGACTAGTGATGTTGAACACTTTTTCATATATTTATTTGCCATTTTTATTTCTTCATCTGAGAAATGTTTATTCATTTCAGTTGTCCATTTTTGGATTGGGTCTTTAAATTTGGGAGGTTTAATTTTTTTGAGTTCTTTGTATATTCTAGATGTTAGACCTTTGTCTGATGGATAGCTAGCAAAAATATTTTCCCAGTCTGTGGGTTTTCTCCCTGCTCTATTTGTGATTTCTTTTGCTGTGTAAAAGCTTTTCAACAGCATGTGGTCCCAAGCACTGATTCTTTGTATTGTTTCCCGTGCAGTCTGGGTTCTGTTCATAAATTTTTTCCCTACCCCTATGTCTTCGAGGGTTCTTCCTATTCTATTCTCCAGTAAATTTAGTGTTTCTGTTTTAATGTTTAAATCTTTGACCCACTTCAATTTTAGTTTAGTACATGGTGAGAGACATGTGTCTAGTTTTAGTTTTCGGCATGTGGCCAGCCAGTTTTTCCAGCACTATTTGTTAAAGAGGCTGTCTTTCTTCCAGTGAAGGTGTTTGGCTCCTTTGTTGAAGATGAGGTATTTGAGTGTGTTTGGAGTTGTTTCTGCATCCTTCAATCTATTCCACTGATCCTCCAGTCTGTCTTTTTGCTAGTACCATGCTGTTTTTATCACTGTAGCTTTATATGGTACTTTTAGGTCGGGGACTGTGATGCCCCCTGCCTTTCCCTTGTTGCTTTTTGTTATTCTTGTTCTCTTCTGGTTCCAGATGAAATTCGTGATTGTCCTTCCTAAGTCTTTGAAGTATATTAGTGGTATCTTGATTGGAATTGCATTAAATCTGTATAGTAATTTAGGAAGTATAGCCGTTTTCACTATGTTGGTTCTTCCTACCCAGGAACATGGGATATCTTTCCATTTTCTGATATCCCTTTCAGTTTCCTTTCTTAGAGTATGGTAGTTTTTGATGTAAAATCTTTTACTTCCTTTGTTAGATAGATTCCTAAGTATTTTTTTTCTGTGTGTGTGCAATTGTGAAAGGTATATCTTCTGTTATTTCTTTCTTGGTGGGTTTATTGTTTGTGTATGGGAATGCTATTGACTTTTGGGCGTTGACTTTGTATCCAGCAACACACCCGAATTTATTTATTAAATCTAGAAGTTTTTTGGTGGAGTTTTTTGGGTCTTCTATGTAGGGTATCATGTCATCTGCAAATAACGATAGTTTAAATTTTTCTTTTCATATCTTTATTCCTTTTATTTCTTTCTCTTGTCTAATCGCTCTGGCTAATGTTTCTATAACTATGTTGAATAACAGTGGTGATAGTGGGCAACCTTGTCTTGTTCCAGATTTTAGCGTGAAGGCTTCCAGTTTCTGACCATTTAGTGTGATGTTGGCTGTTAGTTTGTCAGATATGGCTTTTATCAGATTTAGATATACACCATCTATTCCTAATTTCTGTAGTGTTTTTATCATGAATGGGTGTTGGATTTTGTGGAATGCTTTCTCTGTGTCTATTGAGATGAAAATGTGATTTTTGTCCTTGACTTTGTTGATATGGTGTGTTACATATATTGATTTGCATATGTTGAACTATCCCTGCATCCCTGGGATGAATCCTACTTGGTTGTGGTATATAATCTTCTTGATAATTTGTTGTATTCTGTTGGCCAGTATCTTGTTGAGAATTTTTGCATCTATGTTCACTAGGGAGATTGGCGTGTAGTTCTCTTTTTCAGTTGGATCATTTTCTGGTTTTAGTAACAGGGTAATACTTGCTTCCAGAAATGATTTTGGAAGGACTGCTTCCTTTTCAATTTCATTAAAGAGGTTGAGGAATAGTGGTTTAGATCATCTTTGAATTTCTTGTAGAATTCAGCTGTGAAGTTGTCAGGATCTGGAGTTTTCTTTGTTGGTAGGTTTTTAGTTACCTCTTCAATTTCAGTGGCTGATATTGGTGTATTAAGTGTTTGTATCTCTTCTTGGTTTAGTTTTGGTAATTCATATGTTTCTAGGAAACTGTCCATTTCTTCCATGTTTTCCATCTTATTTGAGTATAGATTCTAGAAGTAGGTGTTGATGATCCTTTGGATTTCTGATGGGTCAGTTGTGACTTCATCCCTTTCATTTTTTATCGCATGAATTTGGGTCTTTTCTTTCCTTTTTTTTGATAAGGTTAGCTATGTGTTTGTCTATTTTGTTTAGTCTTTCAAAGAACCAACTCTTTGATTCGTTGATTCTATGTAGTGTTTTGTTGGTCTCAATTGCATTGATTTCAGCCCTGATCTTAATGATTTCCTCTCTTGTATGAGCTTTGGGTTTGATTTGTCCTTCTTTTTCTAGTTGTTTGAGGTTCAACATTAAGTCGTTTATTTGAGCTCTTTCTGTTTCCTGATGTGGGAGTTCAATGTGATAAACTTCCCCCATAGCACTGCTTTCATTGTATCCCATGGGTTCTGGTATGTTGTATTGTCATTATCATTTAACTGTATAAATTGCTTAATTTCTTCTTTAATTTCTTCTGTGACCCAACTGTTATTCAGCAGGATATTACTTAGTTTCCCTGTGTTTATGTGGTTTTTTTGGTTTCTGTTGCCATTGAATTCTAGTTTCATTGCACTGTGGTCCGATAGTATGCATGGGATAATTTCAGTTCCCTTATATTTAGCTAAGTATCCTTTATGAGCTAGTATGTGGTCTATTTTGGAGAGTAACCTATAGGCAGCTGAGAAGAATGTGTATTCTGCTGTTGCAGGGTGGAACACTCTGTAGACATCTGCTAAGTCCATTTGTTCACAGATTTGATTCAGTTCTGATATTTCTTTGTTAATTTTCTGTCTAGTTGATCTGTCTCTTTGTGAGAGTGGGGTGTTGAAGTCTCCCATTATAACTGTGTTAGTGTTTATTTGATCTTTCATGTCTCTTAATACTAGTTTTATCTATTTAGGTGCACCAGTATTTGGCACATAAATGTTAATGATTGTTATTTCTTCCTCTTGGAGTTTTCCTTTGAGAAGTATGTAATGGCCATCTTTGTCCCTCTTGATTAGTCTTGGTTTGAAGTTTACTTTGTCTGGGATTAGGATAGCTACTCCTGCTTTTTTC
Source organism: Hystrix cristata (assembly GCA_004026905.1). Taxonomy (NCBI): domain Eukaryota; kingdom Metazoa; phylum Chordata; class Mammalia; order Rodentia; family Hystricidae; genus Hystrix; species Hystrix cristata. The sequence goes on along the minus strand of PVJO010022832.1, from coordinate 23,596 downwards.
TGTGTTCCTGTTACATGAAGTACTGTTTTGCATCCTTTGAATTTCAATCTGTGTATTTCCTTTTGGGTTAAATGTGTCTCTTCTGTGCAGCATATTGCTAGATCTTCTTTCTTGATCCATTCTGCTAGCCTGTTTCTTTTGATAGGTGAGTTGACCCCATTTACATTGATGGTTACAGCTGTTATGTATTGACTTATTTTTGCCATATATCTTTTCTGTTGTTGGTTCTGTGTTTCACCTCAGTTCAACTGCTTGTCTTACCTGGTGGGTTTCTTTTTAGTGTCCTTGTAATTATAGCTAACTCTTTCCTTCTCCAGGATCTCATTCAAGATATTTTGTAGAGGTGGTTTGGAGGTCATAAATTTCTTCAATTGTTCTTTGTCATGGAAGTATCTTATTTCATTGTTGAATTTGAAATATAGTTTGGTCAGGCACATCAGTCTGGGTTGGAAATTGTTTTCTTTTAAAGCTTCAAATACTTTGCTCCAGGCTCTCCTTGATTTAGGGGTTTGTGTAGAGACATCTGCTGTAATTCTCATGGGTTTCCCTTTATAGGTGATTTGTTTTTTTTCCCTAATCATTTTCAGTATTCTGTTCTTTTGTTGAATTTCTGGAATCTTGATTATTATATGTCTTGGTATAGATTTATTTCTGTCACAGGTAATTGGGGTTCTATATGCCTCACTTATCTGAATATCAAGTTCTCTTCTCATGCTTGGGAAGTTTTCTGTCATTACTTCTGTAAACAATCTTTTTAGATCCTTCTCATTGTCTCGTCCTTTTCATTCACTCCTATCACTCTTATATTGTTCTTCTTTGCATCATCTTGCAGCTGTAGTGATTTTTCATATTCTCTAGCTCTTTTTAAGAGGTCTTTCTTTTCATTCTCACTGATTGGAGACCTCTCTTCTACGTCTGAGATTCTGTCTTCACTCTCATTCAATCGGCTCCATGTATTTTCCAGGGAGTTTTTTTTATTTCTGTTTGGATCTGTTTTATGGGTTCCATTTCTTTGCTAAATTGAATGTTCAAGTTTTCCATTGTTTTTCTAAGCTCCTCTTTTTTTCTTTTTATCTGTGTCTACCCTGAACTCATTAAGCAAATCTTTACTTACGCTTGTCATCTCTTTTTTGACTTGGACAATTATTTCTAGTCTGATGTTCTCTATAGCCACGCCTATCTGCTTTTCAACTTCTGCTGCTATCATATCTGAGAATTTGATTGGGTGTCTTCTAATTTCCTCTATGTCATTGTCCTCTGTATTTGTTCTGGGTGAGCTGGAAGTCTGGGGTTGTGTTTTGCTTCTATGTGTTGTCATTTTCTTTGTATAAATATGTAATTTACCCCTCTTAGTTTGTTCTCTGTGTTGGTTTGATATTTTCTTTGTGGGAGGTTACATTAAGATAGGTAATAGTGTTCTCCTCGAGAATGACTGTTTTTACGGTTTCTTCTGGGTATATGCATTTCTTGACTCTTATGACCTTTATGTCTCCAGGATTATCTTCAATGATAAGGTCATGGCTGGTTCTGCTTGGTATTGGTGGCTTGGAAAAAGGGAAGGATAAAGAAAGTAACAAAGAAAAGCTAAAAAAGAAAAAGAAAAAAATATGGGGTGGGGGACCAGCAGAAGATAGTGTCACCAGTGTCAAAGCCTAGATTTTATGTATGTTGATGAATTTAGACCCTGCCAGTGCATGGACAGGCACGAGCAGGTGGTGGGTCCCCAGTGTAGTTGTTTGGGCCAGGGGGCATGGCCTGCGGGATCCCGCGAAGCAGTCTCTCACCTGTTCCACAGTATTCTCACAATCAGGAGACCCGCCGTGCTGTTTCTGGGACACTGAGCGGGGGCTAGGCAGGCCCCTGCCACTGGCAATCCCGCTGGGAGGCAGCCGGGCTGCGTTGGAGTTGCTTGGGCCAGGGGTGTGCTATTTTTAAATATTTTGGAAGAATTAAAGTGAAACGATTTGAAATTAGTGTTCTTAATTTCATTTTTAAATTTATTATTTTTCATAGCAGCTTAGGAATTCTGATTTTTTAATAGTAGCTCTACCAGCCCATTTCTCCCAGCCCTTTGTGTTGGCTCTGAGCTTTGTACAGGCGGATTTGTTGTACCCCAATTCTATCCTACATTTTCGGTCTTTTCCCTCAGCTCTCCTGAAATGAGTCTTGTGCTACTTAATTGGTCTGCAGCATTTACTGTGCCTTCCTGTGATTCATCAGCTCCTCACTTTAGATCGTCCCATCATTATTTAGCATTATTCCCACTCAGCAGTGTGTTTTCTCATGCTGTGAGATTGTGTCCAATTTTCTGTGTGATGCTGTCAGAGAATCTTACTTTGTCTCTCTTTAGGGATCTCAGTGATGGGTTCGCTAAAGCTTTATAAAATGCCGGAATCAGCACCAGTTAGAGAAAGATTGCCATTCTCTCCTTTTGAGGGAAAACATTGATTTTGTTCATCAAGTAATAGATCCATGTGCCCCGCTCTGCTCAGCCAGGCATGATTGGGTCTGTATAAAATGGCAGGGCAGGGACTAGTGATGAGAAATACATTCTGAGTCTGGGAGGAGCAGGGACCCGGGGAAACTGAGGCAGAAGCTGTTTTGGCTAAAGAAGTAGAGGAGGGAAAGGCTTTGTTCTTCGTTCTTTACAGGCTGGCAATAGCAGTTTGTCATCTAGGCACTTGTGGGTGGAGGAGAAAGGAAGGGGTCCAAAATGGATTAGTGAGTGAGGTGTCCTTGTAGTTGTGCAGAGCACAGGGACAGCAACTCGCCAGCAAATGGTGACGGAAGGCCAGATCTGAGCCATCTGGTGGACATGGGATTCCCAACTGACAGAGGCTTCAGGGACAGAACAAGGTGCGTGCTGAAACTCAGCAAGAGGCGGGCAGAGGAAATGCAACAGACAGGGAGCTTGGCAGTGAATCAGAAGGCCAGGACAGAGGAGGGCCCAGGGGGAACTGAGGCTGAGCCTCGAAGGGTCAGCTTAAAGATCATCCGACGTGAACATGGGCTCATTCTGCAGGCTGTCCGGTGGCTGTGGGTGTTCACAGGGATCAGATGTCACCGTGGGAGGAGGAGAGGAAGAGGCCTGGGGATGGCTACGCTTCACACCTTAAAAAACTGACAGTGAGAGTGCGTGTCTCTATTGTGCTGCTTTTTGAGTGTAAAATACAGTCAACTTTGGGATACATTTTTGTCCTCAAAGTCATCTTTATTATTACATTCCCTGCAAATCAGAATTATATTTTATAGTCTAATTTACTTTCATGGAAAGAACATTGGGTTGGAATCGAGATGATGTTTTTAGTCCCACCTGTACTACTGAGTTGCTATGCAATATTATGTTTTTGCATCTCTACTGCCTTATTCAGCTTTCTGTCACTGCAGCAAATACCTGAGATAATCAACTGAGAGAGTTGGAGGGTCCAGTCTGCGATCAGATGGAGGGTCCCATTGCTTTTGGGTCTGTAGTGAAACGGCAGCTCATTCCAAGGAGTACCTGACATGACAAAACCACCCATCTCAGATCTGGGAAGTGAAGGACTGAGGACGGGGCCAGGGTCCCATTAATCCCTGTGAGGGGCCGCCTGGCTGTAACCTAAAGATCTCCTGCTGTTCCTGCTGTGCCTCTTAAAGTGTCCACCGCTGCTGCTTTGTGCCACCCTGGGGACCAGGCCTTTTTCACATGTGGACCTCTGGGGGACACATAAGACCCAAACTACTGTATATATTATGTTTCTAAATTTGTGGGTCACAATTTTAACGTGAAGAATTTATCTAGTCTCGAGCCGCTGTAATGGAGGTGAGCATACATAAGCTTTGGAGGCTTTCGGACCTCCGTTTTGTAATTTGTTATATCTGTAGATAGAGCAGAATGCTTTAACTTCCTCAGCTCCAGTTGAAACATCTTATGAGAGAGCTGTTGTAGGATATAGTAATACTTAGGTAATATATTTGTCATGGAGAACCTGGAATTTATAATAAATACTCAGAGCATGACTAGTATTAATAGTTTTTATTTAAAATAGCCAGTATCTTTTAGGAAAGACCTTTTAAATCACTTGATAATCTCTTCTTCCCTTCCTCCCAGTTTCTCTATCTCCCTTTCCTCTCACCCTCCTTTGGGCCCTTCCCTCCTTCCCTCCCTCTCTTACCTGTCTTCCTTCCTCCCTCCCTCCCTTCCTCCTTCCCTCCCTTCCTTCCTCCCTCCCTCTTCATTCCTCCCTCCCTCCCTTCCTTCCTTCCATCCTTCCTTCCTTCCTTCCTCTCTCCCTCCCTTCCTTCCTTCTTTCCTATCTTTCAGTCTCTTGTCTGTTCAGCTAGGAATTCAGCAAGCTTAGAGAAAGAATAATTTAAACCAAACTTGATTGCATTATGTAAATTAAGTGCTGTACATATATAAATATGAAACATTATTTTGTCTATTCTTAGTATGTACTCAAATAATCAAATTGGGGAAGCAAGAGTTCTATTTTTTAATTAATTTTGGTTTTCTAAGGTAGATTTATTACTCTATTGCAAAACCTTAAATTTCTAAAGTGTTGGAACTGTGTTGTTCTGTAACTACAAAATATAAATCTCAAGTTCAATGTCAATTAAGAATCATTTATATTCTTTCATTTGCAAAGATTACACAAATGTATAATACACATTAGTAGTATTCATAAAATTCAACACATTAGACAGTTGAACCCCTGGTTACCTTTCAGAAAGATGCTGGGTGTTTCATGAACCTGGGGAAGAACATTGATCTACCTCTGGGGGAGCCAAGCCAAAAAACTGCATAGCTCCGAAGGCCAGCTGTTCAAGGAATTTTAGTACCTTTCCTTATGTGTCTTGCACAAACTCAGGCACCTTAAGAGAATGGAAATTTAGTACATGTTTAGCTGACTCACTTTCTTAAGTTTATTTTTCTATCTGAGCTCATGCTTTGGGAAGATCTCCAGGCCTGTGTTTCCTCACTCAAGAAATAAAAACAAGGGTTGGAGATTTAGCTCAGTGTTTGGAGTGCTTGCCTTGCAAGCACAAGGCCCTGAGTTCGATCCCTGGCACCAAAAGAAAAAAAAAAAAGAAATAAAAACAAAAAGCAAAATTATTTTATGTCAGCGCTTACTATATTAAGCAAATACTTTACTGATTGGTTTTATTTCTTTGTCAGGCAGACACAGTCTGAGTTTAGTATAGGTCTTAGGGTGTGGTTTTTAAAAATTACAGTGTTTATTGAGAATCAGTGATGGGGGCTGGAGATTTAGCTCAGTGATTAGAGTGCTTGCCTTGCAAGTACAAGGCCCTGAGTTTGATCCCCAGCACCACAAAAAAAAAAAAAAAAAAAGAGAATCAGTGATGGATCCGAAACTGTTAGGTGCTAAGTACAAATGGTGAAAATGGAGAATTATTCCTGTAAGGAATGAGATTACCATTTATCCAGTAAATGAATTATTCTGTAAATAAGTTTAATTTCATATTTACATTAGTCCTATGAAAATTAGAGTAGTAGCTTGGACGAGAATATGTAGACCATTTTTAGTGTTCAGGATTTTATCACAAGTATGGTGTCACAGTTCGTGATTTTGTTCAAAGAGGTTCGTTTAAAATCTGGAGGATGGCTATGTGTTGTTCACAAAAAGACAGGCATTTTGAACTAGGAAGATGAGGGACGATGGGCAGGTTAAAAATATATGTTCTGAAGGTTGGTTTCGTAAGGCTTGGTGGCAGGCCAATAACCTGGGTGGAAGGTTTCAGAATTGCCCCTCAGATTTCTTTCCTGAGTGACCAGATGTACTGGGAATGGATGCGATGCATTCTGACAAGAGGTAGATGCTCAGTTTCCGATCTCTCCACAACTGATCAGAGGCTGGAAAAGTAGGTGTGCCATTCTGTCCTTGTCTTGTAGATGCCAGTATTCACTCAGAGGGTAAAGATTCGCATGATATTTTAGTTTCTATTTGCCTGACTTCACTGGGTTTGAAAGCCTGGTGGGGACATAACCAGAAGAAACAAATGGTAAGAAATAGTCTATGTTATTTTGGAGGATGGATTGCAAATGAACTAGTACTTATCTTTAATGGATTGAATAGACATTTTTAGTTTTCATTAGTTTTAATATCAGGTGAATTTCTAAAGGGTTATTCTTTTTAGAGATGGTATTTGGAAAACTTGCTAGGACAAAGTTTTTTTTACATGGAAATTCATTTCTTCTTCTTCCATCTTGTGTACAACAGAATTTTCTGATTGTAGGATTCAAAATGCAAGCTGGAATATTGGGTCTATAGATAAGCAAACAAATAAATAAGGAAAGACATTTATGGGCCAACCTTGGAAATAAATCTCATTTTTATCTTAGAGCTCTAACTGATGAAATTAGTGTTTTTAAGAAATATTTTGGGATTGTCTCTGTTTTTGTACTTATATACTCAATTTGTTTTAGTCTTCAAGTGTTAGTCAGATTTCCATTGCTGTGACAAAATACCTGAGAACAACAACTTAAAAGGAGGGAAGATTTATTGTGTATCACAGTTGCAGGTATTTCAGTCCTTGGCCGGTTGTCCCTTTGAGTTTGAGCCTGTGGCTGTGCAGTACTTCATGGTGGGAGAGAAGTAAAGAGAGAGATAGTAAGGCGCTGGGATTCCAATATCCCACTCAAGAACACAATCCCACAAACTAACTTCCTTCACAATGTTGGTATGAACTGAATGAGATGAAAAGTTGTCCACCACACTTTGTTGAGTGAAATAGCAGGTCACAGAAGAGGACAGATGGCCTTGCCAAATTTTTTTTTTTAAAGTGTAATAATATATAGAGATATGAAGAAATTATCCAGAATGGTGTTCACTTAATTGTTTCAATCTGTCTCTGGGAGTGAGGTGATAAGCTCATTTTTGTTTGTGTAATAGTTTTTGTTTTGATGTGTGCTGTCATAAAATGTTTCTAAGTGGAAGAAATCGAGAATTGCTCTGAGTATGTCAGCTGAGAGACGTGTTAATTAGCTTGATTGTACTAATCATTTCACAATATGTATATATCTCAAAACATGATACTCTACACCATAAATATATATGATTGTATTTGTCAATTATACTCAGCAAAAGTGAGTTAAAATAAAAAATATTATTACTAGGAATAATATGTATTACTAGAAATAGTAGCAATATAATAGAAGAATATTTTTGGACGGTGAGAAGAGGTTTCACGGACTACTGGCTCTGACTGAGTCATTTCCAGGGCGAGGTCCCTTCGTGTTACCTTTGCCTACCCACCTCTCCCTCCAGCACAGTTCAGCCTCCTGTCTGCTCCTGAGCTACACAGTGCTCAACTGTTCACCGACACAGAGCCCACACTGTCTTCGTATAGGAAGTCTTTTTGGAGGATAACAGATCCATACCTAATTTTGGAAGGAGTTCAGCCAGTACACCAGGATTTGTTCCCTCTGACCTGGGTGAGCTCATTGTTTTGAATTCACAACACAGTGGTGTCAAAACTGCGGGATGGTCTTGTCCTTCCTTGTTGTTTCTTGTTTGGCCCTGCAGTGTGACCGGCCTCCATCTCTGGAGATGTTGAACTTTCTGGAGCTTTTTTTCAGTGTTTCTGCCCGAATGGCTCACATGTTCCTTGGAGGATACCAAGAGGAGAGAGAGATTAGACACACTGTTAGTATTTTTACCTACTTATTTGATGTCTATTGATTTAAAAAGCTTTTGTGCAATTTGCCCATGATAGGATTGTGGCACCATTTTCGGTACAGGTAAACTCTGCATCAGACCCCCCGAGGAGAAATCCCATTAAGTGAAAAACCAACAATCTGTGCAGCTCACTGTCTGCTTCGAGAGCAGTATTGATTGACCCTTCCCAATAATCGAGGAAAAAGATCAGTTGGATTTCAACTTTCTCAGATTTAGTTAACTCACATGAAAGACTGAAGACACAGAGGACTGTTGAGTAAATTGATTGTCCGAATATAACTATCTCTCAAAAATGTGTTTTTAGTCATTTGAATGAATGTGTTTAGTTTTCTTTTTAGTAAATACACCATTTCTAGCTCATGTAAAGTGGTAGCTTCTCCCAGCATTATAGGGAAGGTTCTCTCTACGTTTCCTTTCATGTTGTCTTATTTGTTTAAAATTTGATATTGCCCTTTCTCAGTAGATCTGTTTAAGAACAAAAACAAAAAGCAAAAAGAAAAAACTCACAAAACAAAACACAAAGGAATCAGCAGTAGTTGTTCCTATTCTATCCTCGTTAATTCTTCTGTGAACCAGGACACATGTGGGTTCCCCAGCATGCTGAGCAAAACACCTAGACGGCTCTCTTGGATTCAGTCAGGGGGCTGAATACCTTCCCCCAGCCCTTTGTTCTTATAACAACTGTGAAATGACTTACAAAGAAACTGTTATATTCTCTGTACTATAGAGACTTCTTGTGCCTTATAAATTGGTGAGAATTCAGTAAATATTTAACCTAGTGTTCTAGAATTATAGTCGTATTTGTATGTCTTGTTGTTGTTGTTAACTTTTAAACATATCTTCTGTTATTACAACTTTATACTTGTTTCTCTGGGCTAGGAATGTAATGTTTAGATTTTAAACCCTTGCTACACAGGCAATTTATTGCATTATAAATGCAAAGATGCAGTTTTAGTAATACTAACCTAATATTTCTATAAATAAACAAATAAATCTAACTTATCAAAGAACCGTAAGTTAATTCCTTGAAATGTTTTTAACATGGGTGGTATTTAAGAGCTGGAATCTTGCTGTTCTAGTCCATACTTACTTTTAAAGAAAATCTCAATCTCTAGAGTTCACGAGCAGTTTCTGTTTTTGTTACTGAAAATCTGTGTATTCAGTCATTGATTATACCCATGATTTTGTACCATGATAACAACCATCTTGCTTTCCTTTTAATGTCAACATTTACATTCTAACTCTAAAATGAGACCATACTTAATTTAATTACAATGTTAAAAATTATAGGGTAACAGATGGGTTTCTTGATGAGTAGAGTATTACAAATTTTAAACAAAAGTTGCAATTCCAATTTTCTGGCATATGATATGTGTAAACAGTAAACAGTATTTTTCATTTTGCAATAGCTGGTTTACTAAAATGACATTGTGTTAACAATTTAGGTATAAATCACATTGCATAGGAAGATATAGGTATCGGAATTAAATGAGTCATTAGTTTTGAAAAACTGTACTTTCCATGGTTCTTTTATTTTTCCCTTTGGAAATGACATAATTTCCTCATGTAATTAGATCTCTAGAGTAGACAGATATACTAAAAGTAATTTTGTTTTCACTTAAATGTTAGGGTTTTTAGCTGTAAGTCTATTTACATAGCTGATTGTTGATGTTTAAGGTGGGTCTTTTGACCTCATATGGGCACATGTCAGTTCGGCAGGTGATCTGGTGGTCTAGTTTGTATATCGCTCCTAATAAAAAGAATTTTATACTCTGTTAAAACTATAGTAACACTGACTATAACAGTCAGCAAGTGATAGAATTTCTTATTTCCTGCTGTTCTTTTAGAAATCTCTACAGATTCATCATTGGCCCCATTGAAGTAGTTCTCTTTTGCCAGTGAATATGTCAACAATCTTAACCACATGAGACCCACAGTAACTCTGATTCATGGTCATCTATTTCATTTGATTCAACATTCACTGTCTTCAGCCTTCTCTGACCCCAGACGCCATCCTTGGTAGTATCTTTAATCCGCACCTTCCATGCCTATACCCACATGATTTGAGCCCTGCAGGACCCTAAGACAGATTCAGATAGGCTGGCGCCACCTCCTCAGTCCTGGTCTACAGCCACAGCTCCACGTTGAATACACACACATGCACATTTCCCTTTTCTTTGCCAAATTGTCATAAATGACCTTTTCAGGCCTCCATCACACGCCTTTTTCTCTCCTCACTCAACTCCTTCCTTTTACTTTTACAACCTTCTCTTTGACTTTCAGAAACAATATTATACTAAATATGAGTTCTTATATTTGTTATTTAACACTCTGTCAGATTGTGCCAAGAACGTTTCGTACTTTATGCCATTTAGTCTGTCCTCTCTCTAGCAAAATACAGATGATCAACTATATGTTACAAAGGAGGTGACAGGGCCTAAGTAAGTTCAGTGTCGTGGCCTACATGAAGAGAAGAAGGAACTTGAGAACAAAACTCGAGAACAAAAATCGGGTCTTCTCGAGATTTTTTTCAGTATCTTTTCCTCACTACCTCTGAGATTTATTTTACTTCCTCCCGTCCTGGCTTAGCTAATCGTACATTTCCCTTCTTCATCTAAGCATTTGCAGCCATGTGAACTCTGGAGTTGATTCCACACCGACTTCCCCTGAGACTGTGCCTGTATCTTCACCTCCCTTCCCACCAGCCCGCAGACACAACTCTCTGCCGTACGCTGCAGCCTCCCTCCATTCTTCCATCCTGACACATAATCTTCAGACACGACACTATATTGCACAACTTCCCAACTCCAACTAACTCTTCGCCCCTCTTATAGTTCCACATAAATGTCTCACTTAGGGACAGGGACCTCCTCTGTATCATGTCTAGCAGGTGCTTGTCATTCATTTGGCCTCTCCATGGTTCTTGATACTGTTGAAGCTTCTCCCTTGCATCTCCCCGCTTTTTGCTTTCATGATACCATTCTTCCTCATTTTCTCCCCTGACTTCTTGGTTAGTTTTCTCATTCTTCCTCATAGCCCAAGAACTAACTAACGTTATGTGAAATACTAGGTAGCACTTTTCTCCTGAAAACCTCCCTCAGTTTTATTGGTGTCTCAGGTGTATCTGTGAAGCCAAAAAGTTTAAGATCCATCACCTGTAGTGAATGTTAACTTGAGTGACCTCTTACAAATCTTCCTGATTTCAGCTGTCACTCACCTCCCATCAACTCTCATAACTTATGCCAATCAGATTTCTCTCCTTGACACACACCTGCCTACAGAACATAGATATTCCAGAGAGATCTCAAACTAAATATGCCTTAAAAGTGAATTTGTCATTTACACTATCGAAACTCTTTCTGCTCTGTCCTCTTTGTGACCGCATCACCAGGCAGTTTTGAAGTAGGATAACCGGGAGTCATGCTGTGTTCCTTCGCTCTCTCCTCCTTTTCCCAGTTAGTAACCAGCCATTCCAGACTCTCTTGTTCATACCCACCTCTACTAATTGTGGACAATATGCTGGTTGATCTTAAATGTCAGCTTGATGGACTTGAGACACACCTAGGAGATAGATTAGCAAAGCACGCTTCTGGGTGTGTGTTGGTGGGCTGTGGCACTATGAACGTGGGGACTGTATTTAGTCCCTGGCCCTTTTCTCTTTGGCGGTCTTTCTGTTCTCCTTGCTCCCTGGCTGTCATGGGTTGAGCAGTTTTCCTCTGCCATGCCCTTCCACCGTGATGTTTCTGCCTTGGAGCTAGCTGACCATGGACTGAAACCTCTGAAACTGTGAGCCAAAGTAAACCATCCTCCCTTAGGTTGCGTATGTCACATATTTTTGTCCCAGCGGTGGAATATCTGACCAATACAGGCAGCAGCCCTTCATACTTAGATGGCTATATGACAACTGGCTTTGACACCCATGTCCTCAGTCTGTATCAGTACCATCTGCATGCAGCAACTCATAGTAGTCTTTCTGGTACCAGAGCTAAAATTCAGCCCTTTTCCTTTGAAATCTTCCCAATTCTTGCCCAGGAAGTTTGATGAAAACTAAACTGAACTCTTTATTACAGCACTGGAGACACAGCAGTGCACTCTAATATTCTCAAACACAGATTCTTCCAACTGTCTGCTTTCCCTTCCATGGGCCATATTCCCACAGTACTGTCTGATCCCTTAGTCTGGAAAGCATTTGTCTTTGCTTTGTGCTGCTATAAAAGAATGCCTGAATAGATGATTTCCAAGGAATAGACATGTTTTGTCTCTCTCACAGTTCTGGAGGGAGACAAATCCAGGATGAAGGTGCCGGCATCTGGTGAGGGCTTTCCTCACCTGGTGGGAAATCAGAAGACAAGGCGCGGGCACTCTCTGTCCTCATATGGCAGAAGAGCGGAAGAGAGAGAAAGCACTCCCCTGAGTACTGTCAGAGCCCCGGTAATCTGTTCCTGAGAGCTCAGCTCTGAAAACACCTCCTGAGAGGCGCCCTTCCAGCACTGTTCCACTGGGGATTGTTTCCAACATGTGGACATTAGCGGTGACACACGCAGCCAAAGCAATACTTCTACACCTTGTGCCACTTCTGGTTGAAGTTTTGTTTTTCATAGGCTCAATTCCTATCACATTCTGTGCTAAACATTTCTTGTCTCTGAAGACTAGATTATGTCCATTTTGGTGTTTGTCTAGCCCCTTCACTGTACTTCAGCTGTGGTACTCATCGCTCTTTATTGTTACTATGTCAGCTGCAGCATCTTCACTGGGCATTTGCTTTCTTTGTACTGAGTCTTGGGACCATTTCCTCTTCAATTTTGTGCCTCACTATCTAGCATGATTCCTATAAAAGGATGGGCATTCAAGTCATCTTTTAGAAATGATTGTGTTGAAGTACATGTAGGGTAGTTGTTGTCAGGACTGCAGATACATAGATAATGCCATAAATATTTGTTGCACAATAAGTTAATCACGTTTTATTTATAGTGCAAGTCTACGAAGCTTAGCGATTTTTTTTTTTTGCTCTTGGACCTATAAATGAATATTGATTACAAAGTTTTATTTCCATGGATATTTCACAAACATGATACCCACTTGACTCTCATTTTCTTATATCAGGACTTTAAGATCTAGATATAAAATGGTATCAGTGGGATTAAAAAATATTCCTACACTAACAAAGAGATACCATAGTTTCATGTTAAGTTTACTTAGATTAAAACCATTAATGTTCATGAGTAACGAATATTTGCACATCTATTTCAGTACCACAAGTTTTCTATTTCCCTGCCAAAGCCAATTTTGTAAAGTATTGGTGTGATTTAAATCCACTCTCAGCGCTAAGTCATTTCCTTTGCACCCTTCGAGGATAAACAGAACTCTAATACATCAGTCATTTAGGTGTTACAAAATTACAGTGCCTGCATTACAGAAATACTTATTTGTGCCACATACTCTGATAATTACATTGACATTTTAAAATTCAGTTTCTTAAAATAATCCAGAAGATTATTTTTGCTCCAGTGGAAGTGGGTTGGTTTGGCACAGAAAAGGTGTTGATTTATCTTTAGCCTCGTAAGCATTAGCCCTTATTAGACCCTGTATCTTCTCCATAACCCCTGTAGTCTGGGAATTTGTCACTAGGTCAAGACTCATTCAAACCATATGCCGAGTTGATAAATTTTGTAGTCACGATCATCCCTTAATTCTATTACCGTTGCAGACAAAATACTCAGGATTCTCATTCTTCCTTTTCAGCTGCCTAACATTCTATATCATGGACTAACTCTTCATGTCTTTTTTCACCTACCACCCTTTCCCTACCCACATTTAGTATTCACACCCCACTCACAAGAGAACTAATCGGTGCTGAGGTTCTGTGGAGGACATGTTAGCATTGGGGCCTTGTGAAATCATGCTCTTAAATGCTGCTCAATTAGACACATGTTTAGGCAAAATCTCACAAATGCCGGAGACCTTGTAGGCACACAGAAATAACAATGTGTAATCCTTCCCTCTCTGGAATTTACTACTTTGTGAACGATACATGTAAACACACAATAACTATTGTAACATATTGAATGCTTGCTCTTTACTATGTTTGTTACACATGTGGTCCTTAAAACCATATTACCGTCTTGATTTCTTAGGTGGTTGAACAGTCGGTTCAGCCGTAGTCACTAATTGATAGATCTGGGACATAAATGAGCTGGTGGAACTCTCAGTGAAATCTCCATGTTCTGGGTCTCAGGGTGCCACTGTGGGCATGTCTGCAAGGTAGAGAGCGAGGAGGAACTAGCTAGCTGTGGGAGGAAGAGAAGCGGCATTTGAGTTGGGCTGTGAGAAGGAAGAAGGGTTTACCAGGTGACCAGAATAAAGATAAACCTGAGATCCTGAAAATTTTATGCATTAGGAAAGGCTGAAGAAGGAGATAGTTTAAGGCGGGAAACATTTTATGTTACTGAAGACAGAAACCTCTAGTAATGTGACACATTGCTTCTAGCTCATCATAAATAGGCTACTTTTCTAAATATTAAACTGTATAGCCACTCCTTCATAATATTAAGCATGTTCTATTTTTCATATTTTTCGACTAATATAACTGAAATATATGTTTTTTCTGTGATGTGATTTTTTGCTCAAAATAGTGTATGAGAACCCTTGATGTACATGTGTAAAGCTGTACTACATTCTTTTATTATCACTGTAACAATTTTATGGACTATAATAGCTTTACCAAATGTCTAGCCAGTGGGCTTTTTTGTAGTTTTATTACAGCTTTTTCGTTTTCTCTCATCGTTATAATAATTGATTACATCATTATGTAATTATTGATGAATTATAATCAGATTTACCTAGTATCGAATTAGTGGACTTTTTAATAGTTTCTGTTTTTTTTTCCTATGTAAACAATAGCATAATAAAAACATTATATATCTCCTCGTACACATAGAAGTAAAATCTGGGGTCATCAGGAGTGTTCGGGGCTGAACGGGAAACTTTGGCCCTGGCGGCTTTTGTGGTATGGTGTCCCGTCCACAGTCACATTGCTGTCCACGGTGAGATGAACTTTGGAGATGTCGTTAAGGTTACAGATCAGCTGGGCTCAAGATGAGGGGCTCGTCATGAATGATACAGGAAGGCTCAGTGTAACTACACGAACCCTTGAAGGGAGGAGATAAAGGCAGAGGAAGACTTCAGAGAAACGCAGCAGGCGGGAAACTGAAAGATCTTCATAGCATGCGAAGGACTCGACTGTCTTTGCTGGCCTGAAGGTCCAAGGAGTCACAGAGGAACCTGACAAGGAAGTGAATTCTGCCAAAACCCGAATGAGCTTGGAAGTTCACTCTCTCCCTTATCCTTCGGTAGGATTTTGAACTAATGGAAACAGCTCTTAGCTCTGTGAACCCTCTACAGAGTGCCTGGGGAGCCTGCTGAAGTTTTGCCTTCCAGAATTGTCAATAGTGAAGGTCATTTTTACTCCACTGGTAATCTATTATGGCAGCAGTTGGAAACTAACATGTATTATGGAAGCTGGGTGTAGATAATGCTGTAGTGAACATCTAAAAGTTTGCAAATAGATTTTAAATCAAGGAGTGGGTGGAAGAGGGGAGAATTTTAAAGAGCTTGTTAGAAAAAACATAGACTGTTTCGAAAGATGTGGTGAGTTAAGAAACCCTTAGCTTACGCAAAATGGCAAAAGACTTTCAAAATGAAGAGATTCAATATCAGGAAAATGTACGCCAGATAGAAGAGTATAGATATGAATCTGCAGCTGCTAAAACTTCAGGGAGATCTGAAAATCGGAGTGTTTGGTCACGCAGAATGCTTTCTGAAGAGATTAGATATGTGACTCCTAGATCCTCACAGTTATCTTAGTGGTAGCTAAAAATAGAGATGAGGTTTATGTAAGAACAATCTGTGGAGAAAGCTTGTGGCCTATGACATAAGCAGGAGACTCAGTCTTGAAATTTTATGAAAATAGGAACACTGTCGGGAGCAACCGAAAGAGAGATTGAGCACATAAAGGTCAGTTCTTGGATCCCCTTAATTCTGCTGCCAGGACGCAGGCTGAGAAAGCTGCTTGGCTGCGAGTCCCTTGCTCTCTGTCACTGCCGTTCATCAAAAAGAGAGAGAATGACCCCAGTGGAGCCTTGGACCACAGAAAAGTTGGAGAGAATGCTCAGTGGGTTTCAGATCTTCATTTTATATTCTGTTTTCTCCTTTCCTGAACTGAAATGTCTACATTTGTTATCCTATGCTGGTGGTGTATTTGGGGAGCAGATAATTTCTTTCTCTAGAAACATCCTGACTGTATATGTAATCTGCTGTTAAGTCCATCTGTTGAGAATTCTATTTCTCTATAACAAAATATAACTACAATAAAAATAATAAAATCAATAATACTATTTGTACTTGCTTTGTTCTCCAAATATTCTTTGTTATTTTTTAAAATAAATTTTATTGTGTATAGTCAAATATATAACATGATGTTAGAGAGACAAATAGTGAAAAGAAAAGGTTACTATACTGGAGCAAAGTCATGTCTGTCTTATATACTTTTCTATGTGTGTGTGTGTAAAACAGCTAACATCTCATTTAGCGTCCATCTCACATACGGTACCATTTTGTACTATAGTTCTCGTGTTGTACGTTAGATTTCTAGATTTGTTTGTCCTACGTATCTCCTACTTTCTGTCCTCTAATCTACATTGTCCCATTTCTTCATCTCCTTGGCAATCACTACTCTGTTCTCTATCTTTGTATATTTATTTTTTTTTCTTTTTAGATTCCACATATTAGTAAGATCATGCAATATTTTTGTGTCTGGTTTATTTCACATAGCATAATGTCCTTAAGGCTCCTCTATGTTGTCACAAGTGGATTTAATTCCTTACTTAAACATTGCTGAACAATAGTCTATTGTACATGTACACTAATACTACCATTTCTTTGCTATTCATCTGTCAAAGAACACTTGGGTTGTTGATGTATCTTGGCTACTGTGAGCAATGGTGTAATGAAAGTAGCAGAGCCAATGTCTTCACAAGGTGGTGATTTTATTTCCTTTGGGTACACATGATCGCTGGGTCATATAGTATTTCTAATTTCCTTAATTAAAAATTTTAGTTTCCTTAGAAGCATTCATACTATTTTCTGCAATAACTTTACCCATTTATATTCCACACACAACATTGGTTATCTTTTGAGGTTTTCTTAATTGCCAGCCTCACAAGTGTGAGGTTCCCTGATGATTACTGATGCTGAGTAGCTTTTCATATACTTCATGGTCATTTGGGGTCACATATAGAGAGATGTCTCCAAGAATCTTGGTCTTTTCTAAATCAATGTTTTCCCATTGTTGAACTTCATGAGTTCTTTATCAAATTTGGGTATTAGCCCATTACCAGATACTTGGTTTACAAAGATTTTTTTTTCCCAGTCTGTAGGCTGCTATTTCACCTTGTTGATCTTTTCCTTTACTGTGTAGATGTTTTTAGTTTGATGTAGTCTCATTTCTTTATTTTTTGTTTTGTGGCTTGAACTTTCAGGGTGATGGCCAGAAAATCATGCCAACACCAGGCTCTGTGAGCTTTTTTCTTGTGTTCTCTTGCAGAAATTGTATAGTTTCTGGTCTATATTTAGATCTTTTATCTACTTTTAGGTGATGATCTTTTTTTCTTGCATTGTGTAAGGATCCAATTTCATCCTGCTGCATGGTATAAGATAAAGGTCCAATTTCATCCCAGTTTTCCCAGTACTATATCTTTAAGGGACCATCCCAAAATGATGCTCTTATCAACAATTGCTTGATTATGTGTTTTATTTATTTCTGGGCTCTTTATTCTATTCCAAATATTCTTGGTTATTTGTAGAATCTCTCGTTACTCATATTTCCATTCTCTTCCTTAAATTTTAGATATGTATGTACATACAATTTTTTGTATTATGCCTGATGTTTCCATATTCTAAATCTGTTTGACTCTGTAGTCTGTTGTTTTAGATTTATGTTCATTAAGGAAATTGGTCTGTAGCTGTTTTTTGGTTGAATCCTTCTCTAGTTTTGGTATCAGGATAATGCTGTTTCCAGGAATGAATTTGGGAGTATTATTTCTCTTTCAATTTCGTTAAAGAGTTTGAGGAGTAGCAAAATTAGATCTTGTCTAAATTTCTTGTAGAATTCATCAGTGAATCACTCAGGACCTGGGCTTTTCTTTGTCAATAGGTTTTTAATTACCTCTTCAATTTCAGTGGCTGATATTAGGTTATTTAGAACTTTTATATCTTGTTGTTTTAAAGATTGCAAATCATGGTACACTTTTTTTTCCTTGAGCATTTTATGATATTTTAAAATGAGCCTCCCGAGTACTTTTTAAACTTTTAATATGAAACATTTGGAGATGTAATTTGAAGGAAAACCCTTTTAGAGAAGATCTGTGTTTATCATGAAACCATGATCACTTGAATTGACTTACATTCCTGGTTTGAAGTTTTGTTAACTACCCAAACAGTACTAATTAAGACAGCAAATCTGGTTGAGTCTTTCTTGAATTATTAGGACTTTTTTAGTCTTTGTTTATTACCAAGTCTTAATGCAGGGGTTTATTTTATAGCACCCCACTCCCAAAATAACTATATATGTAATTCATGCTATAATCAGTGATATTGTTATTCATGCTTTAATCAGGCAATGTAGCCATTAGTATCCAAGCTTTATTCTGTGGCCTGGCTGTTTGTTGCATTCTTCACCTTGCGAATTACCCATCCTTTTTCTTTCTCATTTTAATGGCCCAAGTAATTGTAAAAAGCAGAAACATTAAATTCTCCAGGGTTCAGGTCTACTTATCTTTCTGATATTTCGTCTTCAGCTTTTCAGCTTCTTATTGATTTTTGTTAATTTCCTGGTAAGTTATCCAAGCAATTATATAGATCTTTGCAATTTTTTTTTTTTTTGCCATTTTAAAGTGTTTACTGGTAGATGTGCAGCCCAGTATGTAAAGATCATGATTCACAACAGAAAGAGGAAAGATACAGCTGGATTTGAAAGTTAACCTATTAATGATGTTGGATCAGTGCTAAAAGTGATGTACATAATATCCTAAGAAAAAATGTTCAGAGTTCAATTAATTGAGATCCTAGTCATAATGACCTAAAAATATGGAAAATCTTGACACGTAATACATGTTGGGGAGTAAAGAGGTGTGGAAACAAGATTTTGTGATAGACAGTTTCCTGCATACCCTATGAGATGACATTGTTAGCATAAGCCTCAGTGGTACTGTTGATAAGATATTTGGGAACAGAGAAATGATAGAGAAGTTTTAGACTGAATATGAGTCATACCGATATTTTCACAACTCATGATATTTTACCTGTCCATTGTTTCACTTTGTTCCCAATAAAGATATTAAAACTTCATTTTCTCCAAACGGAGGGAGAATAGGTTATATGTTAGTCAGATACAGCTCTGATAGATTACTGGGGATGGATTATATTCTTGGGGACAAAAACCCTTGTTGGGCTGTGAATCCACCATTCGCAATTTCCAGGATATGCAGAGGGATCTGAACTATAGTTTGTGATAGAACAAAGAATGATGAAGTATACCTTCAGAATATTAGGATTGCTCTTTTTAGAATTCTTACGGATTTATCTCTATATTTCCTTGTGTAAAGGAACTCTGCTAGTTTCATGTTACTATAACAAAATCCCAGAGACATTTGACTTATGGGAAGAAAAGGTTTATTTTGGCTCATAGTCCAGAAGGTTACAATCCAAGATCTAGTGACCCATAATTTTGAGTCCCTTGCAAGGAAAACACAACATGGTGGCAGGGTGTGATTGGAGCAAACCACTCACCTCATGAAGTGGGATGCCAAGTGACACAGGAAAGGTCCAGGGTCGCACAATCTTCTTTGAGTGTACACCCCCAATAATATAAGGACTCCAGTGACCCCTAGCTCCACTTTTAAAGGCTCACGGTTCCTCTGAGTGTCACTACTCTGGAGCTAAACTCTAACATTCATCCCAACCAGAGCAGGTCCTGTGCACATGCCCCACATGTTCCTAGTGAACCTTGTTCTCAGCATTAACCTGAAGCTCTCTGAGTATAAACAAAGTAGAATATATAAAGTTGAGTGGGGATCTTACATTGTTTAATTTTGCTTAGATGTTACATTCTTGCTTAAATATTAAGCACCTGCCATGTATAGTTATTTAACTTTGCAAATCAATCAGAGGTTTATGTGACAAATTTTGCTCTTAAAAGCTTTTCAACTTCTTAAAGGGGAAGGGTAGGAATTTGTGATATTTAACAACTTGGGAGTAATTGTCACTTCTTATGGTACTGAATAATAAGAGTACAATGAAAAGGATATGATTTTTTTTGTGGAAAAAATGGAACTTCATCTGGAGATACGCAAAATTTTGAGACAAAGTAAGGACCTCTTATTGTCAAGGAGCAATGCCAAATAGTGGAAGCTAAAATTTTAGATGAGGTTTTTGAGCAGTGTGTCTTAGTTACTTTTCTCATCGGTGAGACAAAATACCCAACACCCAAAGTAAAATGAGGAAATGTTTATTTCAGCTCGTAGTCTGTAAAGATTTCAATCTATATTCGGCTGGCTCCAAGGCAGGGTGGCATTGCAGAGGAGAAACAGTCCATGGCAGGCAGAAGGCAGCGGAGGAAAAACCTCAGCAACAGAAGTAGCAACAGCAAGTGGGGCAGCAGCCATCACACCCAGGGTAGGGCACCCTTAATCCCAGCACCACACCCTTAATCCCAGCATCACACACCCTAGATCCAGCCACATTCGAGAAGCCCCACCTGTGACTGCATGAGGCTCTGTGGGAACATCCAGATACAAGCCATAACACCATTGAAACTGTAAAAGAAAGTTTTGTTATATTACATTATATATGGTATTCATTAGACAATACAGGGATAATGAATGTTCTTGGGAAGAGGACTGACATGTTGAAATTAATGTTAAAAGTTTAGCTTCACTGGGCAGCATGAAGCTATAGGGAAAGTTTAGACAGGGAATAAATTTTGTTAGACAAGAGCCCACTTGTTAGTAGTATGCTTTTTGAGTATGTAAAAATACATCAATTTGTATTATATGATAGTATAAAATATTAATGCATATAAATGTATTTTTGTTGTTTTAGGGGAATTCCAGGAAGGAAATGTGGTACAATCATACTTACAGCAGAGGAATTAAATTGTTGTAGGGTAAGTAAATATTTATTTGTTTAAAAAATATTTCCAATTTCTCTTTGAAATACGCTTTCTACAACTATACTTCAATAATTAATTACCAAATAATTTTGACAAAAATCATTAAAATTAAATATAACTCATAAAATACCACTCATAAAATAACTCATAAAATACCACTTTAGCACTTTGACCAGAGATCCTCAATTTATAGTCCAAAATAATGAGCAATTATTTCAGTGACCTTTTAAAAGTATTAAAATCTAGTAGCAATACTGCTTTTTAGGCATTAGTGTAAGAAATTGTCAGTTACACCAGTCAGATCAATTCCTGAAAAAATGTTGAAGAATTATATGTAATTTTGAAGGCATATTTTTGGTCATTTGAATTTTGTCTTTCCTTTAGAGTATTCCCCCCTCCCACATTTCTAATTGAATTATTTCTGAATTTAAATTGAGTTCATCTTTTGCTGACTTGGGAAACCTGCATTTTAAAAAGGATCTAAGAGTATGACAGCCTACAGTCCATGGTCTGTAATTTTAGAAAACTGCTATTTTTACTTGTGATTTTCTGGTCCACCTGTTGAATCATGCTCAGCAATTTGGCTGTTGACAAGAAATGAGACAATGGCTCTGGCTATCTGTACTGGAAGTGATGATCCGTCGCAGAGTCTAAAGTCAGTATTGTCTACTTCATGTAGCCCAGCAGGTCTCTGAGAACTCTAATTTCTGGAGGAAAAAATAGTTTTCCCCAGATTATACCCCCAGAGCCTTTTATTTTCAATTTTTGCTTAATGATTTCAGGAACAAAAGCTCCCAAGGAATACTAAAAGCTTACTACTTTGACATTGGCCACAAGTTTTATATAGTAATAGTTTATTTTCTCAAGAGGACTTCTCTTAAATTTCAGATAAATACAGTGGATTTATTTACATGATACATTTCTGAAACCTTATATCAGAAAACTATACATTATTTACTAACAAATTATAGAAATGATTTCAATTGGTTATATATTTGAGGGGTTTTAAGAGGAGAGGGAGGAGGAAAAAGTGAGATAACAATTGGAAAACAAAAAAACAAGCTTGTGAAGATAATTACATGAGAATTTTAAAGTTTAATTGTTGAAATGTATGCAAATGGAGATGTTCCTGTTCTGCATCCTCCTGTTATCTTTGTCTTCCTGGGCTGATACTGGCTACCTCAGTCTATTTTTTCATATGTAAAATACAGTGCCTACCTACAGTGTATAATACTATTAACATCTTCAGGCTGAAATTGAGTTTTGGTCTTGCTCTGAGTTTACACTTTGTCTTATCAAATTGCCTCATTATTCTAAGTTTTATTTTCTGTATCTAAAACTCTTTCCAGATCTGATCAACTACTGTAACATTAAATCTGACAATATAATGTATATGGATGTATTCTACATATAGTAAAAATAAAAATGCTTCACAAAAAAAATTCTAAATGCAGTTTTTAAATATTATGATTCTGTGTTTCATTTTCAGCTAAAATGGCATATAGATTTCTATCAACCATCTTTTACACCTCTTGTGTCTGAGTTTCTGTTTGGCAATAACTGCTTGGTATGATGAGAGAAGAAAGAGAAATTTCATGGTCAATAAGATACATCTTCTTGATAGTGATATTAACATGCTTTTTTGTGAACATGATGAATTCATTGAGATGATTCTGTGTAAAGATACATGAGCACATAAATTATATTTCAAAATAGTACCGAGGTATGAAGGGCATAGATTGAGTATGGGTGGTGATCTGGCCACATCTTAAGTATTTCTCACTTTCAATTCTATGGTCTTGTCTTAAAGAATGTGGAAATTTTTCTGTGAAGATGAAGAATACAAATCAAGTAGACTCTATTGCTTATAATCTAGGTAGTTTTATCCCCTCTTTTCCTACTAACACTTTAAGAACAGCTGGATTGAGCTCCAGACTCCATCTTTGGAGCGAGGTTTGAGCTTGCAGGTCAGGCCGCTTCCCAGTGCAGATTTAAGCTGGCTTGGCCCGCACACTGGCAGGGTGAACGTCAAATAGGGTGGGAAACACCTTGCACTGAAAGCACTGTTACCTCGCTCCCTCAGTGTCTTCTTTTTTTTTTTTTTTCTTTTTTTTTCCTTTTCCCATTTCTCTTCTGATACAAGCCATCACTATCTGGTAAAGCCAACAATACCCACACCACTAAGGAACTTTTAGAAACATAAACTATAAGGAGACATGGGCAGGCTACCAAAGATCCCCCAGATTGCTGCAGTCTGTCAACTGTCCCCAGACTTCATGCTTGGAGGCCAGGATCAACATAGTACCCAGCACTGACCACTGCAGGCTCAGCAGGGCTAATGAGCACAGAATCAGGTTTTGGCCTGTGCCCCCCACAGAGTGGTGGCCATCAGAGAAATCTCACTGTATGTGTATGTATACATAATATGTGTATATATTGGTTTTGTTTCTCCTTATTTTCTCTCTTATTCATCCTGATACCTGTCCAATATACTCTCTTGTCTACATATTCTTTCTTGTTTTTGTTGTTTTGATTTTTACTTTTATTGACTCCTGCTTGGCTCATATCTTTCCTTCCTTAAGCAAATGCTGTTTTTCCTTTTCTTCTTGTTTTCTCTCTCCTTTTCCTTTTTCATATGAGTAAATATTGTATAGAATTTACATGGTTTGACCCACTACTATCACCTTTCACT
>PVJO010022831.1:0-27274 GCA_004026905.1 Hystrix cristata | reverse complement strand
CTTTTAAAACAGGGTTCTTATTGCTCTACTTGGCCACCACCACAGCTATTTAAAAGGAGGATGCCCAGGGCCCAGCTCTGAAGGTTGCTAACTTGTTTCAATGAAGTTTTAATATCAAATATTTAAGTAAATAAACTATTACTTCTTTCCGGTTCAGTGAAAATGTAGACTGGATCATTTCAAAGTGGTATATTGTTTGATTTTATTCTCACCTTTCTTCTTAGTCCTCCTGGTTCATCAGTGAACACTTAGGTATTTTCAAAGGAGTTTAAAATCTCTAAGTACAAACAAATAAAATCTCTAAACTAATGCGTTAAACTAAACTAACACACTCTTTTTTTTTTTTTTCTTTTGGGCTCTGGGGATTGAACTCAGGGCCTTGTGCTTGCTAGGCAAGCACTCTACCACTTGAGCTAAATCCCCAACCCTCAACAACACATTCTTGTTAGCAGAAGAAAAACTCATCTCAGATTAAGAATTTACTATAAGTATTCTACACTAAATAATGACAGTAGGTTAAAATTGCTCTACTTTGGGCTATTTAAGGATAAGAATCAAAAAGAGAGAGTAATAACTCTAGGACCTGTTGGAAGTATGTGACCGAGTTGCTCATATGAAAAGACTATATCTTTGTATCAGATTTATGTATGTGTGTGGGGGTGTGGGTTAAATGACTGATGATAACTGGTTTGTCCTTTTCATTCATGGCCACAAATAAAACACAACACTTAATTGATGAGCATGTTTCATTTGGGACATTTTAATAGTTCTTAGTATATAACATTAATATGTAAAGGCCCTAAAGAGCCCATTACGTCTCCGCACAAAAGCTACATTTTAATAATGCAGAGACTATCTGAGATGGAAGCCAATTTCTGCTGTTTAGGTAACAAACAAAAACGACTTCCTGAAAGAGCTGGAGTTTATGAGTAAGAGGTTTAAACTGCACATGTC
The DNA here is from genome assembly GCA_004026905.1 of Hystrix cristata. Classification (NCBI taxonomy): domain Eukaryota; kingdom Metazoa; phylum Chordata; class Mammalia; order Rodentia; family Hystricidae; genus Hystrix; species Hystrix cristata. Next base: position 26,320 of record PVJO010022831.1, on the reverse strand, counting down.
CTACAGATGGTGGAACCTAACATTTCCCCCCAAAGCACAAGAAAACAAGATTTAAAAAACAAACAAACTCCCTCTGATCTCAGGCTTCTTCTAAGTCTTCAGCTCAAAAGAAAATCAAGAGCACTAATGAATATTCAACTTCTACTTTCCTCTCATAATAAATTTCATTTTAAAAGCTATGAATTAAAACAAACTTGCCCTATGTTTCAATTCTCTCAAAAGATGAAATGGTCCCTTATATTCCTTTAGGTGTGGATGGCACTTGAATATGCAAAGATGGCATCTTGAGGTGAGGTGAGGTGCAAACCCAGAGCTACTTCGTCCACGCCTTCCACCTCCTCCATGTTCCTGACCTCCGCTGGAAAGGTGAGCATTTTTCAGGCCCTTCTCTCTGCATCAGCAAAACTTCTGATAGAAAGAAATCCTGTTCTGCCTGGGCAGATTTTCATTTCAGAGAGGCAAATGAACAGGAAAGCTTATTTTTCTCGTCTTTATATGGAACGACTTGTAAGTCAAGACCCAGTCCTGGCGTTCCTCATGCAAGCAGGGAAGTAAGAGGTGGTACTTGAGTTCTGTCTCACTTACCCACCATGACTGCTAAAATCATTTTCCAACTTAGCCTGTCTCCTGGGAAGGTGCGCGAGGCCGTGAAAATCACTCATTCATCACACGCCACAGCACAGTACCCTCTGAGCAGACATCCTGGGCTGGCACAATTTGCTTGACCGCCCCGAGGTCAGCCTGCCTACTGACTGAAGACTCTCTTCTTTTCCATCTTCAAATGTGATCAAGCACTGTCCTTTGTGCACGTGGATGTTCCTGACTCACCGCCAGTGGTGGTGAGTCTGAAAAGGAAAATATGGTGATGTAGTAGCACTGAGCTGGGGGCTACACACAGAAGAAAAATGCCACAAAATGACAGTAACATTTAAAAACGCCCTGCCCAGCACTGCAGAGAGAGCTCTGCATTTAGTCTGCACCTTACAGTTTCAAAAACCTGCTTTCACCAGGCCCTATTCCTCCAGCCTCTCTCGTGCTGCTCACATTTTGCTCTTAGTTTTCAAGCTAGTTTCTGTTACCTGCCACAATTTCATGTGTTGGCTATACTCCATACGTCTATGGTGACAAAGATGCGATACTAATCATACCCAGCACCTTGGGAAGAATGGAGGAAGGCGTGTTAGCTTGAATTTTAGATTTTCTTGTCACCTGGCTGTTTGCCTCTCAGAGTTAATGCCAGGAGGGAATAAAAATCATCATTACTTTTATCTGTTCAATGGCGTTCATGAAATGAATAGGGGCTTTAACTCCGGTCTCTCTGGCTCAATTTCTGACTGGATCAACCAGAATTCAGACACCAGATGATCCCACTTCCTGTCCGTTGTGCTGCCCCACCAAATACAAATCAGGTAGAGCTGCACATACACACATATGCCATAAGGAAAGGAGAATGCCAAAGAAGAGAGCAAATGAAGGCTGAGAAAGGAAGATTATTTCACGAGTGAGCTCTTTGGGAATGAGTGGTAATATTTCTTTATCCATAGCTCTTTCCTGTCCCTCAGAGTAGGGGAGAAAAATATGTTTTACTAGAGGGTCCCAGAATTTAGAAACAACCAAGACTCCTGTCTCTCTAGCTTCATGATTCAAAGGAAGAATGTCAATGAGACACCACCAATTTAGTCATTGGAGTACAAACAGCTTTGTGAATCTAAACCACTTTGCTAATAAGAACTGAGTTTGAAACCAGCCAATCTGAAAACAGGATGGTATTGGGAGGTGAATGCTTATTGTAGTACGAACCTAGTATTGATAAGCTGATTTTTCTTTTGTGAGACAGATCTAATTATAGTTAGATACTCAGTTTATTGTCCATTAAACCATCACCACAAGGACAAAAGTTACGATGGGAAAATTTAGTAGGGTAGAGTAAATAGTATAAGTTTCAAAGAGCCTGGGTTAAAATTCCTGCTATTGTACGGGGTCTATATGTAACCCCAGAAAAGTCACTAACCTCTGTGATCTTCTGCTGCCATGCCCTGTAACCCAGAAATCATTATCTACATCAGTAGGTGATGGCCATTTCACAGGGTTATCAGGATTGAATGAGGGGGCATAGACCCTAGAGCCACACTACTGCGTTATGAACTCATGCACCACAACTTCGGAGACCCTCAGCAAGCAAGTGAACCTCTTTATGTCAGCAAACTCTTATTATAAGATGGGGATTTTGCTAGACTTGATTTCACATGATCACACAGCACAATGTGTACACGGAGTTTGGGCCCAGTGCCTGGCATGTGGTACTTTTAACTGTATCATCCTGTTTTTACCTGTGACTGGCATTACCCTCACGAACGTGGTAGTATTCAAAAATTGACGGCTTTATTTCTTCCCTTTAAATTTCATTTCTAATCCTCTCTGAGAATTTTACATGCTAATGCTACATACATGTTATTTGATTATTTCAGATTTCCTTTTAGATACATTTTTTACCTGACTCACATTTACTTACCATGATTGATGGCAGCAACAGTCCTAGATAGTAAAGGTTTAATGAGACCTTAGAGATTTTCTAATTATCCACCACTTATAATAAAGATAAAGTATCTCAGTCTCAGAGTGGTTCATTCCCTCCAAGAAACTGTGTGTGTGTGTGTGTGTGTGTGTGTGTGTACATACACATAGACTCAAACTCTTAGGAAATTTCCTTGTAACAACAGGACATTCCTTTACACTATTATTTTTTATTCCTCTCACTATACATTTCCTATTTGTTCCATACAAAAATGTTTCCTTGGCTTTTCTGTATCACTTGTATAGTGTGGTTTCAAAATGACATTTTTTAAAGTATCCCAGTGGTTCTTGGTTTAAGCAATCATGGAAATACTCTTACTAGAAGATGTTTTAAGTACGATATATACTTTATTGACTGGGAAAATATAGACAGCAATTAAAGAGCTTGGAGGATATGACTGAATATAGATACTCAGAACCCAGTGGGAGGCACAGGTTAGCCTGATACTGCTTTCTTAAGACTTTGTATAATCGTCATCCCTAGAAAGTTGCGCTCTGCTAATGGAACTTTAACTTAATCTATTTGAAGTGGGCTCATTTGAAAGCTCCTCCAGACTGTTCAACCTAAATGGTGACCTCAGCACCTGGTGAGGGCGGAGAGTCAAGAGACCGCCTGTTCACTGTCTGCTTGGGCTTAAGCTTTGCTGATTTAACACCAAGACCTGGTTCTCCTTGATAGTCACACAGATTCTCTTTCTTCTCTGAGACTGTATATAACAAAGTGTGCAGGCTATCCTCATTAATAGATAAACTGAGGCAGAGCCTTGCCGTGATGCATCAAGGGTAGAACTACAGGCTGAATCTCATCTCCCTCAGGGGCTCACTCCATAAGGTCACTGGGACCTCAAAGTTCCTTCTGTCCCCATGACTACGAGTATCTACTAATTTTTTTTCTTCATGGAAAAATATGTCCTAAATCTCTCCTATAGTCCATAATGAAAAACAGAGTGGTGTAATCAGGAGGTATCTTCTGATTACAAATTGGACAGAACAATGTCTTTTTAAAATCACACACACACACACACACACACACACACACACACACACACCAGAAAGGAAACCTGCACATAAGTTGCATTTATGAAGAATAAACACTTATGAATCCCTTTAAATGCATGACAAATCTCAAGACTGGCAGATTCTTTCTCTCCCTGCTCTTTGCTCAGTCTTCTAGAAAACATGTTGATTTCTCACTAGTGATACAGTTAAGAGCTCTCTACACCCTCCTCCTGTGGTTGTTCACAAAGGTGAACATAACATCTACTGAAAAAAATGACTCTTTATTTAAATGGCTTAACTGCTATTCTTATTAACTCATAGGTACACCACTGACCACTAACTTAATCATCTCAGTAAACGGAATGGCTGAAACACACAATGCAATCATGACAATCATAACATGGCTCTCCTTTCCCCATAGCATCTTTTCTTCTGGATTTAAGCCTCATTAAAAACTGAGAATGAAAGTATGACATTGTGATTAATCCCATGTCATCTTTATAATAGCAGAAATTCACAACACATTCCACCCTATAAAAATGCAAATATTTAGTAATTGGGAAAAGAATACTGGACAAAAGTATATGATCTTTGGACAACAGTTTTTATAGAAAAAAATACACTATAGAAACCCTTTTGGAATTATGTTCTATTATGTCATGATTCAGATGGAGTTGCTGCATTATATTAATTATTAACAAGGTAAAAAATTTAAACTGAAAGTATGTTAGCACTATTGAAAGCTGTATGTCTGTTTATGGAAGGTGTTTGACAATTCTAATCATCAGCCACTTTACTCCTCTGTGTCTTATTTTATTGATAGCAGGCGCAGATGGCTTCTCAAAAATCTCCACAACCTTCTACTAAGCACATCGTAAGTGAAAACTATGAATTTTCATATGTGAATATTGTTATTATAACTTACTTAGGGACTCTAAAGCCTAAGCCTTTACAATGAGCTGTATTTATTGAACCCACATAAAACAGTAGAGTTACAAGGGAAACAAAGGAAATAACTTCTCTAGGTTTCAATTAAATTTCCCATGATATTAATATTGCTTTCAATTATGATAAAAATGAATTACTTGCTATCACTGGGAATAAAAACCTGGTTTGAGGCAAGAAACATTTTCTTTAAACTATAATAAGCACTGAAACACAACAGAAACTACCTTTCAGAAATGATAAATGAAAAAGAATATTATAGTATTTTTAAAAACTACTGTATTAATTTTATTCTGTTTGCTGAGCATTTCAAATATTTTCAATTTAAATACATGTTCTTTACCAAAAATTACTAGCAACAATAGTATCCTTGAAAAATATTTTGAAAAGAGCTATGGTGAATACATTTGATTAAATCTCCATTTATATTTCTGAACTATAATTTCAAATAAGAATTTTCATTAATAATACTTTTCTGAAATTACTGAATGGAGACTATCATCTCATTATAGATATACAAACTTTTTGAATAGTTAAAATTCTCATGCATGTAAACAAACACAACTGCTCAAGCTTTTGAAAGCATCACCAAACAATAAAATAGTTCTGAAGAATATAGAGATTCCAATCTCTGTACAGACAATACAGGCAACTATTTTGTGGTTGTAAATAAGAGAAAAATTTAACCTAAATCTACCAAAATGTCAACTATCATTAACAGTTGTAGAGAAAGTTTCTACAGTTTTCTACACCATCCTTTTACCCATTTTGATTATAACTGGAGTGATCATATATTTAATTTATCATCCAATCCAAGACAGTCTGTCGAAGGAAAGGGGATGCTATGAATAGGGACAGACTGAGAAGGTCCTGAACAAACTGAGATAAAGGATCACCTTAGTTATTGTCACCTCCCTTTATAATCCTTCTGCTGTTAGGCTGAAAGGGCACACGTGTAATAGTCATCTCCAAATTACGATTTCTACTTTCTACATTTCTACTAAGTAATGATGAGATATGGGTTGAGGGCGGGGGACAAAAACAACAGGCATTATTTCTTTGAATGCCGAAAAAGATAAACAGTCAAAACAGAAGAGAAGACCAAAGAAAATAAGATCAGTTACTACAGAGGGCAAAGGTTAAAAAAAAAATCGCACCGCTCACCTGATTATTGCTTTGAATTTGTTTTTGCTTTCTTTTCCGCCCTTAGCCTACCAAAATAGGTTAGTAGTTTAGATTTGTTATTTGTTATTTTCTTAAGCAGCTCTAACTTCAACTAAATTTGGCAGTCACACAAATAAATCTAAATAAGCATTAGAATGAGAAACAGTTAATTCCATTAGGTTTCTCGAATGAATACTATTCAGAGCTATTTCGAAGGGTCCAGTTCTCTCAAATGGCAGCTATGTTAATTTAGTCATCATCAACTTATCGTGACACAGTTTGTAATACCTACTTTTTTTTTGCGTATGTTACAGCAGGGACGAGACTGTTCACCAGACTGCTGATTTCTAGTCTTCTTTGTGACAACCTATATCTGAGCCCCAATGTTCTGGGTGTAAGTCACAGAAAATCTAACATCTGACTTGATCCAGCTCCTGGAACCGGGCCCAAGGCTGACTCAGTTACTAAAACTGTCCTCAATTCTGCAAGCCCATTGTAAGCCGAGGTTATTTTTGGCGCTAGTATTTTTGAAGCTAGTTCACATAAAGAGAAGGCTCAAAGCCAAAACCTGTGTGAAAGTAGCATCTCAGGACGACAATATGTTTTACAAACTATGACATAAAGCTGTTGTCTTACGTGACATAGCTGAACTCTTGCTGTAAATTAGAAGTGACTAGAAAACTCTAGAGATCCGTGATAATATAAGGCAGATTTTACAAAAGCATAAAATAAATACCAGTGAAAAATAAAAAAATCAGGTTTTTATCTTTATTAATTTAATATTAATCACTCAATAGAGAATTTACATTGAAAAGAATGAAAGTTCTTGTTTAATTTCCTTCAATGACAACTTGAAATTAGGAAATTCAAAGAATAAAGTCATCCTTTAGGTATTTGATCTTTTTATTACTACCTCCTTACTGGAGAACTTGTCTCTCCTAAATCAGATGTCTTTCCTAGGCCTTCTTAAATTGAAATCATTAGGTCTCTGTTGGGGGGATACTGTGAGTTGTTCAAAAACTACGTCAGCCTTCTCATATGTCTTCCCTCCTGGCAAGTTTAACGCCACCTTTCCTATGTCCTACGGCTGCTTGGGGTCCAGATATGATATGATTTAGATTTACCAGGAAGGAAGGCTCCTGAGGCACCAGGTGTACCTCAGCAGTGACCTCACAGGTGCAGGAAAGGGAAGCTTCCAATGGTGGCAGCAAAGGTCGCTCTGTGAGCAGCCCAGAACTACAACAGGTCTTTAGGACACTTAAACTAAAGGTGGTTTGTTTTTCAGCCATTCAAAATAATTCTGTAAATCACCTAATATATTCTTATAAATCCTTTTCTGTTTTGAGTTAGCTACTCTGGATTTATTCCCTATAGGTGAGGCCTGTCCAGTGCATTATACCTTAAAATAGGAACACAAAATTACAAGTTTTCTTATTTTAAACAGCAGCATAAATTTGTTCTACAAGAGAATTAGTCTTCCCACTTTGATAACCAATCTTTCTGTATTTTAGCAAATTCTTCGCATACCATACAACTTCTTCTCTTATCTATCTATATTTGCTTTTGCTTATGGTCCTTTTGTTTTTTAATAGTATACCCTAATTTTTTTTAATTTTTATTTTTTACCAAGAACATGCATTGGTACATTGTATACATAATGATCCCATTTATCATGGCTATTTTGTACCTATACATGATGTATCTTGGTTCACCCCCTTCCCCACCCCTCCTTCTGTCCCCCCCTTTCCTTATTTACAGCAGGTTTATTTACATTTTTCCATTTTTTCTCCTTTCTTTCCCTTTTCCCTTCCTTCTTTTGCCCTTCTAGTTCTCCTCTCTTTTGAATATTATCTTTCTTTGACCTAGTATCTATTATGCCTCTTTGTCTTTAATGTACACTTATGGTTTCTCATATCAGAGAAACAATTTGATGTGTACTCATGCATGACTGATTTATTTCACTTGAGAGTATGTTCTCACGGTGCATCCATTTACTCACAAATGACTAGTTTATCCTTTTTTATGGTGGAGTAGTACTCCATTGTGTAGAAAAACCACATCTTCTCTTAAGAAAACAGAATGATTCAAGTTGGTGGGTTCCAGAATGTTGAGTTGGCCATCCTCACAACCGGCAACCCCTGGCCAAAGATGTTCAGAAAACTGGAACATGAACACACCATTTCCTTCCATTTAGAGACCTAATTATGTTCTGATGTTTTTAAAGCAGAGAAACAAAAACTTCCAAAGTGGACTTTTTAAAAAAAATTGGTACTACAGATTGAGGTTGACATCTAATAATTTTTATATATAGTAAATAATTCAGTGAATAATATTAATGACTATACAAAAAAAGCTAAGAGATAGAGATTCTGTAATACTCTCTGTTTAGTTATGGCCTTTTTTTTTTTTTTTTTTAGTTATGGCTTTAAAGCAACGTGAAATCTATGTTTCTAAGTGTACATTGAGGTGGATTTGAGGCAGAGGATACTAAGCAATTTTCTGGGTTGCTTCCAAGATTGAGCTATTGTGAACTGCACTGCCATGAACATGGACAGGCATGTATCACTGTAATATGATGTCTTCAACTCTTTGCACCAATACCTAGAAGGGGAATCGCTGAATCAAATGTAATTTCTAGTTTTTGTTTTCTGGGAAATCTCCATCTTGATTTGCATGATGGTTGTACTAGCTTACATTCCCACCAACCATGTAGAAAGGTTCCTTACCACCCTCAACCCATAGCCGAGCTGCATTTGCTATTTGATTTCTTGATGATCATTCTTTCTGGAGTAAGATGGAATCTCAGTGTTGTTCTAATTTGCATTTCTTTTAATGGCCAGCAATGTTGAGCATTTGTCTTCTGTGTTTTTTGGCTATTTGTACTTCTTCTGAGAAGTGTCTATTCATTTCAGTTGTCCATTTTTTGATTTGGTCATTTGAGGGGGACAGATATTTTTGAGTTCTTTATATAGTCTAGATATTAGTCCTCTATCCAATGAATAGCTGGAAAATTTTTTCTCATTCTACAGGTTGTGTCTTCATTCTGCTGGTTGCTTCCTTTACTGTTCAAAAGCTTTTTAATTTGATATGATCCCATTTGTTGATATTTGGTATTATTTCTTGTGCAAATTGGGTTCTGTCCAGAAAGTCCTTCCTATGCCTGTTTCTTCAAGAGTTTTAGCAATTTTATCTTCCAGCATGTTAAGTATTTCTGCTTTAATATGTAGATCTATTTTGATTTTAGTTTAGTACAAGGTGAGAGATATGGTCTAGGTTTAATCTTCTGCATGTGGACAGCCAGTTTTACCAGCACTACTTTTTTTAAAGAGGCTATCTTTCCTCCAGCATAAATTTTTGGTTTGCTTGTCAAAGATCAGGTAGCTGAATGTGCCCAGAGTTGTTTGTGCATCCTGTATTCTGTTGCATTGATCCGTATGTCTGGTTTTTTTTTTCTTTTTTGCCAATACCATGTTGTTTGTTATTTCTGTAACGTTGTAGTATAACTTGAAGTCTAGCATTGTGATGCTGCCTGCCTTGCTCTTGTTCAGAATTGCTTTTGCTATTCTAGGTCTCTTTTGATTGCATATGTATTTTAGGATTGTTTTCTGCAGTTCTGTGAGGAATACTATTGGTAGGCTGATTGGACTCGATTAAATCTATATATCAGTTATGGAAGTATGGCAACTTCAACCATATTGGGTCTGCCTATCCAAGAACAAGGGCTATCTTTCCCTCTGATGTCCTCTTCAGTCTCCTTTTTCAGTGTACTATAGTTTTCATTATAGATCTTTCACTTCCTTGGTTAAGTCCTAAGTATTTAATTTTTCTTAATGTTATTGTGAAAGATATTGTTTCCTTAATTTCTTTCTCAGGGAGTTTTATTGGTAGACTAAAGTGGTATTGATTTTTGTGTGTTGACTTTGTATCCTGCTATATTGCTGAAATTCTAAGAATCTTTGGGAGGGATTCTCTGAGTCTTTCATGTCACCTGAAAATGATAATTTGACTTCTTCCTTTCCTGTACATATCTCTTTTCTTTCTTTCTTTTGCCTGATTGTTCAAGTTAATGTTTCAAGAACTATATTGAACAAGAGTGGTGATAGTAGACATCCTGTTTTGTTCTTGATTTTAGAAGGAAAGCTTTCAATTTCTCTCCATTTAATATGATGTTGACCATTGGTTTGCTATAAATGGCTTTCATCAGGTTGAGATAAAGTTCCACACCTATTTTCTTCAGTTTTTTTTTTTAATCATGAATGGATGTGGAATTTTGTCAAAAGGTTTTTCTGCATCAATTAAGATGATCATACGGTTTTTGCCCTTGTCTCTGTTATGCAGTATATTACATTTCTTGATTTGCATATGTTGAACTATTCCTGCATCTCTGGCTTCAATCTTACTAGGTCATGATGTATGAATTTTTGGTGATTTGTTGCATTCTGTTTGCCATTATCTTGTTGAGGATTTTTGTGTCTATGTTTATCAAAGAGATTGGTCTGCAGAACTCTTTTTGGGTTGTGTCCTTGTCTGATTTTGAAATCAGGGTAATGCTAGTGTCCAGGAATAACTTCATAGGTACTCCTTCCCTTTCAATTTCATTAGCGTCTGGGGGGTGTTGGCATTATATCCTCTCTACAATTCTGGTTTTTTTTTTTTTTATTTGTTTGGGTTTTTTTGTTGTTGTTGTTTTGGTGTTGGGGATCAAACACAGGCCCTTGTGCTTGGTAGGCAAGCACTTTAACCACTGAGCTAAATCCCCAGCCCCTCTTCTCTACAATTCTTATGGAATTCGGCAGTGAATCTGTCAGGACCTGGGCTTTTCTTACTTGATAGTTTTTAAATTACTTCTTCACTTTTATTGCCTGATATTGGATTATTCAGGATTTCTATATCTTCTAGTTTCAGCTTTGGTAGTTCATATGTATCTAGGACTCTATTTCTTCAGAATTCTCCATTATATTAGCGTACAGGTTCTCAAAGTAGTTACTAATGATCTTCAGGATTTCAGCAGTGTCTGTTGTGATTTTGCTTTTTTCATTGCTCTATTTATTTTGGTCTTTTTTTTTTTTTTTGGTAGGACCGGCCAGATATTTGTCTATTTTCTTTATTCTTTCAAAGAACCAATTCTTTGAGTCATTGATTCCTTGCATGGTTTTTTCATCTCAATTTCATTAATTTCTGCTCTGATCTTTATATTTCTCTCCTTGTACTAGCTTTGGATTGGGATTGTTTCTTGTTTTTTTCTGTTTTTGAGGTGCATTGCTAGTTATTTATTTGGACTCATTCTGTTTTCTGATGTGGGAATTCACAGCTATAAACTTGCCTCTTAGAGCTGCTTTCAAAGTGTATTAGTATTCACTAGAGAAACAGGTACAATACAAGATACACGAATTTGTAGGAGCTTACAGATTGACTTTTAAGGGCTTCTTACAAAGTCAAATGTGCAAGAGTGCCGCCTGCACACTAGAGCTCTGAAGGGTCCAGCTGAAGATCTGAAGCTCCAAAGGACCCAGGCAAAGGTCTGGAGCTCTGAAGCGTCCAGCTGAAGGCCTGGAGCTCACTGCAGTGTCCTGTATGAATTCCTATCTGGAGCCCAATAGGTCTGTGATGGATTGAAGAGTCCGTGTTGGAAACCAGGAGATTGCATCCAAGTAAAGGTGGAGCTCCTCCAAAGGAACTGAAGCAGATCCATCCTTCTTCATTTCCCTTTTATACCATCCAGACAATGAGCTGCCCTAGGGTAGATCTTCTACACTCAGGGTGTGGAACTGCTGAACCAATTTAGTTAAGCTTCTCTTACAAGTTGACACAATCAATCAACATCACACAAGGTATCCAATAGGTTCTGGTATATTGTACTGGCATTATCATTTGATTCTGCATCTTTTTTTCCCTTGATTTCTTCTATGATCCATTGCTTATTTAAGACAGTATTTTGTTTTCATGCATTTGCATAATTTCCATCATTTCTTTTGGCATTGATTTCTAGTTCCATCACACTATGATCTGATAATATGCATGGTATAATTTTGATTCTTTTGCATTTACTTAAGCTTGCTTTATGGGCTAGTCTGTGTGGTCTATTTTGGAGAAAGTCTCACGTGCTGCTGAGACTGTGTATTTTGTGGTTGTTGGATGGACTACTCTATAGATATCTGTCAAGTCCATTTGTTCAAAGTTTTGTTTTAACTCTGATGTTTCCTTGGTGATTTTTTTGTCTAATTGATCTATTTGTGACAGCAAATATTGAAGTGCCCCATTGCAATTTTGTTGGTGTTTATTTGATTTTTTTATATCCAGTAGTATTTGTTTTGCAACATTGGCTGCATCAGTGTTTGGTACATATATGTTTATAATTGTTATCTCTTCCTGTCTCTTTAACCAACATGTAGTGACTTTCTTTACCTCTTCTGATCATTTTGGCTTGAAATTCACTTTGAAATTTGGATAGCAACTGCTTTTTTCTGGGTTCCTTTCACATGGAATATTTTTTTGCCATGCTTTGATTTTTAATCCACGAATTTCTTTTGAATTAAATGGGTTTCTTATATACTGCATACCAATGGGTTTTGTTCAGAGTCCCAAATTTTAAACAATCAACTCCTTCCTAGAATGATGCCCGATCAAGCAATCTCTGGCAATATGGCAGGCACCTGTTCTGGGATCCCTCTCAGCTGCTGCCTGTCATGTGGAAGGAATACCCTTGGGGCAAAACCCCACGTTGTCCCTGTAGATTACAACAACCATGGGGTCCCCTGGAGCTCACATTGCTAACCCAGTTTCTTCCTAGAGCCCTCAGGACTCATCTTGCTTCTGCAGAGTCAAGCTTCACTCCCATGAGCTGTGAACCAGAAACCAGGGAGAGTCCAGACTATTTCATTCCCTTCTCTGCATTGTGGTCATTTTCTGAAACTTCTATGTAACTTTTAATTTTCCTGTCAGTTCCTTCCTGATTTCCAGAGATCTGCTTCTCTTTTTTCCTTCCCAAGTTGTTCTTTGCCAGTGTCTGGATTCTGGATCTCAAAGAGGCTGAATTTTACTCACCACTCTGTCATCTTGATTTTTCCAACATTCCTGAGTCATACAAAGTCTCACTGAGAAGATCTATGACCTACAACCTTAATCTCTTATAATCAAACACTCTAATCTTTTGATCTGTTGAAGGTTTCAGCATAGCAACACCCTTGCCTTTTTTTCCTATGCCACATTTTAAAAAGCACTCTCTAATTTTACATCGTTTGTCATCTGAATAAGTAGAGGTTTTCTAAAATCGTCAAGCTCAAATTCCTTTCCTATTTAATAGTTTGCCCATCTCTCCTCTTCTATTTATTCTGAGCAGTAAAAGAAATTGCTTTGTTTCAACACTTTTCTTGGTAATCATCCCAGTTCATGTTTCACAGGGTCTGTTTTATACATAATTTAAGGAGACAATTCCACTTAGCTTTTTGCCACTATGAAACTAGAATCTCTATTCTTTTAGTTCCTGTAAGCTTCCTTACTACCTACTGAGTGAGCCTCCAACAGCAGCATCTTTAATGTCTCTATTTCTACTAAGAAAAATCTGTTTAAGGAAATCTAAGATTTTCCTATCATGCTGCTTGAAATTCTACCAGTTTCTACCCACTTCCTAATCATAGCTACTCCTATATTTTAAGTTTTGGCAATGTAACGCTCAGCTATCTAATCTGTCTCTTCAGAAAAGTTCTAATTCCCTTATTTGTTGTGGTATCAGCCATAAGTTTAGCTTTCATATTTCTATGGTGCCATCTTAACACTTCTTAAAAGGTTAACACTTTAACACAGTTCAGTAGTAGCCAACGTTTATGATGTAAATGTTGCTTTGACTATTTTTACACATGAAATATATTAGCACAGAAATATAGGTATAGCATAGCTTAAAATGAGATCAAGGACTGCAAATGCAATGTCAACCTGTGTACTTCATGCTTACTTCCCCCAAATCAGTTGCCTTACTCTTGAAACTATGCTCCATTATTAGTCTTTCGTGTTTTTCCATCTACTTTTTCTGTGGTCACATCATCTGAGACAATCATACAACTTATGCACAGATATCTTTGTACCAGTCTTGACTTTTATTGATTAAAGCTATGTCTTAATACTGTCTTATCTTGCATTTTAATGTGGTTTGGAAATTTTCATGATATAGGTATGAATTATACGTTATAGTCATGTCTTACTTACAGCCCCCCCAAAAAAAGATTGGGTACTATTATTGCTCCATAGACTTTTACTCCCTTTATTTGAATTTTAAATTGTAAGTTGATGTGTCCCAAGAAAAAAATTCCCTACATACAAAACTCCCTGAAAAAAAAATGAATTCAACTTTTCCCAGTATGAAGTACAAGTCATTTTCATCACTGCTTAAAACCTGAAAATGTCTGTCCAAAGACAGAATCTTGAAAAAATTCCAAGTTAGCAAAAAAAAAAGACATAGTTGGTGTGGTAACTGCAGTGTATGCTGTTGCAGACTAATATGTGGTTAATGATGTTCCTCTGAATTGGATTGTTCAGGATGAAGATATTTTCAACAAATACAAAGTTCTGCAAACTCTAATATTAGTAAGTTTTAAAATACTTTCAGGAAGGTATCTTAAAAATATAGCCAAACCTAAAATCCATTCAAATGAGCTTCTGTTTTTTGATACAGTCAAGACTCCTCAATAGACTCCACTGCAGTTAGTAGAGCTGGAATTTGTGTGCTTTGTCAGAGTATCCTGCTCCACCGTGATGAGATACCACTGGGGCAGGGTATGACTGACCACTGGTATCAGTTGTAACTTCATGGAGCTTGCCATGGATTTTCCTTGTTCAGTATCCTCTCCACCATGGCATGATTCTAATGTGCTTTAGTCTTAAGTATCTAAAACATGTTAGGGAATATTTCAATGAGTAAAGCATTTGATATGTTTGACTATGTCAGATGTGAAGTTCATTTATAATATGCCTATCCATTATCTGCAATCTTCTGGTGTGTGTTTATTTAGAAAAGAAACTCGTATGTATGGGGAGGTGATGATGTGCACATGCTGCACCACAAATATAAATCATGTATTATACATACTCATGGTTTTGAATTTGGCTTGTAAAAATGCAATGAAGTCATCATAAATACCACAATAGACATGGAGTAAGGCTTTGTCTGTAGGCCGACTTCCAAACATTCTGACATTGTCTAATACCCAGGTGTCTACTGCATGGACTGTGTTGACCACTTTGAATATACCACTCGATAATGAAACAAGGGAGGCAGCAGAACCGTGTTCACTAATCCGTGTCTTGATCTTATACTGATCGTGCTACCTGTTTGTTGTCTTTTCGTACGCTCAAGTGAAAAGAACTCTAAGTGGAACTGGAGTCTTCATTTGTGCCAGGCTTCCAGCTCAGAACAGATTTAGTGGGCAGGCTTAGTGTGGGGCCAACTGTCATTGCTGAGTGAATATGTGCAATCATAAAGACTATATAATAACAGATCTAATCTGAATTCTAAGAATGGGCTCGATTAAACAACTATCCCGACTAATGGGAACCAAAGATACATTGTACAGCAATATGAAATTTCCTTAAAATATCATGTAAAATACAATTAAAGAAAGATGTCTAGCTTTTTGACCCCAAATCTGCAAATGTAAATTGGATGCCAACAGGTTTGACAATAAAGTGAATTACAGAAGACAGCTAATAATACTCTAGTCACTGTATTGCATAGCTTCGTAATGTGGCTATTCCAAATGAGCAAATCTTATCTGAATATATAACTTAGCACGTATCCATTTCTGTATCTTTCTGGATCAAGTAATTTATCACAAGTCTCTGCACAGGTACTCTTTACATTGAAAGAATAATTAATGTAATTCCTATTGTTGCTTTTACAAGGAGCATAGCCATTTAAAAGCAAATTGTCTTGGTTTTCTTGTTTGCTGCAGTGTTACTTGTTTACACATCTGTCTTGACTCCTACATTGTGAGCTCGTTGAAGGCAAGAACCAATCCTGTATTATTTATTTTTCTCTCTCCATTATAGGTACCAGTATTTTGTGAGTGACTAACAAAAGTTCCCAGAATCACATCACTCGAACAGAAAGACCCACGTTCCATTTAGGAAAAACATTTCCAGCTCCTGCTTGCTTTCCTACATAATAGCAGCATTTAGACTCCCACCGGAGAAGGAAATGGGGAAGCGCAGCTGAGTTTTGCAAAAGTTTTATGACTATATGTGGATAAAGAAAAAGACAAGGTGAAAGTGACATTATAAACACATTGCCAGTTTCATTCTTGGATGAATAATGGCATATAACCCACTTGGGTATTTCAGTCAGCAGCATTTTCTTTGAATATAAAGGACAAAAATGCATATTTTCACGAACCTTTGAAATGCATTAGAGACCCTAAGTATATCTCTTCAACAACATCTAGGATCTGCATTTAGTTTTGGGGATGCTGCCAGCACATTTAATAGCTTTATGCTGAGAGAGGAAGAGTAAGGATTTTAGGCTGCGAGAAGGAAGAATAAGACATTTTGAAGTATACTAAGAAAATTCTGAAAATATCACAAAGAAATAATACTCATTTATGTACAAACTTCTCGATTATAATCTAGGATTGTCACTTTTATGCCTTACAAAATTGGATCACAGGTGTAGAATAAACTTTTAAAAACTTTTTACACAATAGCAACAGGGATATAAAATTTCTAAATCCAACTATGGTAACACCTTTGAAGTTTTGTGTTGCTGGTCCCATATATATATGCATGTATGTACTGTATGTGTATGTGTGTATATATATACATATATACACATATATACATATATATACACATACGTACTTATATATACATATATATGGTATTATGTACCAAATAGAATCTCACATAAAAAACTGTCTTGCCTTGTGCTCAAGTGAGAATCCTCCATTTCCAATGCATAGTCACCACTTGAATCTGGGACACTGTTATGATAATGTGTATATTTCTGAGTTACTTGTAACTTTGTATACATTGCAATATACCCATTATAAATATCCACTTGGGTCAATAGCTACAGAGTCTTTTAACAGAATCAACAAAGATTGCAATACTACTACATTCAAATGGCATAATCAAAAGAAAAAGTTTCTTTTTTAAAGCATATTTTCTCCAACATATGCATTAGTGCAATTTGGATTTTTTAATTATCTGTTTTTTCTAAAGCTGTGTGTGATCTGCTGGACCTTCTTTTATGACAAACTCTGCAGAGTCAACGAGGAGGAGATTGAGGGACAGAGCAAAATGATTCTAGTTTTACCTGCGGACTAACCTACAATTCTCATCACATCAATGGGAGAGGTACATAAAGTCTACAGAATCAAGTGAAATTAAATACCTTTCTGTGGTAGGTTCTAAAAGAAAGAACATGTACGAGGATATGCTTGTACGTTAAGATTTTCAAAAATATTTGTACGTATTTTAAAAAAAAAACTGTCCAGTAATAAAATGTGCAATCAGGATCAGACTATATTTTATGAACTTATTTTTTATGACCCTGCTTTTGAGTCTTATTAACCAAAACACAGCATGAATGCTTTTCTTTTTTGTTTTCTCTTTCTTTACCTTGTTGGGTTTTTTTTTTTTTTTTTTTTTTTGTAGTACTAGGGATGGAACTTGGGGCCTTGCACCTGCTAAGCAAGTGCTCTACTCTTTTATTTTAAAAATATCAGTATTACAATAATTATAAACATTCTACTCAGCAAATCACCTATGATCACCAAAGTGGAATTGCATTTTTAATATGACAGCTTTTGTCAATTAGCCCATTTAGTTAAAAATGACTCAGTATTTTTTGCCTTTCACAATGGTAAATACATTGCAATTTTTTAAGAGAAACATCTTACATATTGCCAAAAATGAGAGTCTGGGAAACCTGAATGATTTTTCGATGGAATATATTATTTTTTTAAAGTGAAAGTTATCATAATTCAAATGTTACATTAGAGAACAAAATCCTGAAATTGTAATATAAATTATATATTTGGAAAGTTTATGCATTGCCACAGGCATGTCTTAAGTAAGAACTCATTAAAGAAATGTACTTTGGTGTTTATTTTTCATTGTTGATTAGTGTTTTAAAAAATCTTTATGTGGGAAAAATACTAAAATTTCCCTTAAATACCTCTAAAGGGCAACATGATGCCACAAGCATTTTTAAGCCAACTGAAATTAAACACTATGATTTTTACCATTTATTTTCTTCCTCACGTATCTGGATTCCTCTGAATTTGAAGAGATCTTAGCTAACAGTATTTTCAGGACAGAAAAGAGGAAAAAGAACAATGGCACTGAAGGAAGACAAATGTGCATTCAAACCTGGCTTTGCTCTTGTTGGCCTGGATACTGTTAGACACATCAGTCTACCTAAGCCACAATTTCCTCGCCTGCAAAGAGAGGATAATAATATTGCCATCTTTAAAGGACTCACTGAGACATACCTAATGCCCTCAACACAGGACTTAGCAGAGTACACACATGAAATATCTGTTAGCTGGTGTTCGTATGACCTTCCAAGGCAGCTCAGAATATTAATTTATTTGTGGTGTGGTTTGGTTCTGAGTACATACATAAGTAAAACTTTGGTCTTTTAAATTAGGGTTTACAGGTTCTTGTTTTTTTGAAAAGAAATCCTTTTCCATTTGAACACCAAAGCAATGGTCTAGAATCTTAAAACCATTAATAATATTATTCAGCTTTTATTGTATCACGGTAAAGACACAGCATAATCATACTGTATGTTTTTGTATTTTATGGGAGTCGGAGTGCTAGTTCATGGCACACTAGCAATGATTCTCTGAGGCAGATCAGCTGACCCTTGATAAAGGCAAGCCGACAGAAGTTGGTTACTCAGAAGAATTCACAGGGCCGGTTACTGATGTTACCAGGACTCGAAGCTGTTTTCCTTAGTGCCCTATTTCCTCTATACACCCTCTCTCTTCATATGAACTCTAATAATTCTCTAGTTAAAGGGGAGTAAAAAGTAACCTGTATTATTCATCAATATTTCTCCTATCTTAGTTAATTTATTGGAAATTAAGTACAAATCTCCAGTCTGAAGTGCTTCTGTGGCCATTTGTGCCTAGTTTTAAGCTGAGTTGATTCAGAAGACTTTTCATTGAAAAGATTTCACTACACTCACTCCTATGGGGAGATCAAAGCAAGATTTCAGAGAGTGCTCTTGATGAGTTTAAAAGCTAAGTGGAAAAACTGCCAAAAAGCAAAAAAACCCAAACAAACCAAAATGAAACAAAGCCCCCTACAAGTATAGGACAGACTGTATAAAATGATATAAAGAAAGGACTAATGAAGACTACGTAAAAGGAGCAATCTTAAGATGAGTGGAACTGAAAAGAAATAATAAAAAAATTCTACCCCAATAAGAGAATCACCCTATTATCTAGAACTTCAGAATTAACCAACAAGAGATAAACTACAGTTGGAAAGCAGACCTTCCAACCACCCTTTTGTGCAATATGAAAATGTATATGTTGGTAATCTTTTTTGAGTTCTGTTCATTGAATAAATTCTAATGCAAATAAATGCATCAGTAGGTCTTATTATCTATAGGGTTTTGTCTAAACTGAGTATTTTTTGTATATTATAAATGTTCTAACTATATGACAGTACTTATACATATTTTCATTTGTTGCAAATTAAAATACAAAGACTGTTTTTGAGAAAACTTTGTCTGCCTATAAATATTATCCTTGTCAAAGTGGTTTTGGGGGAGGGGGAAATGTCTTAAACTATTTTTCCAATGAGTACTATAACATTTAAAATTGTAAAATGTCTCTGTGCCTACACACACTTTTTAATGGAATCCAAAAAGTGTTTATATTCCATAGCACAGAGGAATAGTAAGCATTTTCTTTTCAAGTAAGTTGCATAACTGTGGAGTAATTTGTTTCCCACGTTGCATATTTTAAGAAGTACTCGTATGATGTTATTTTGTTTCTTGCACCATATCCACTGGAATAATGCATGCTAAATCTTTTATATAATAGTCTCTCTCCCCATCTAAAGGAGTTTGGATGCCTAAATGGACCATGTTTAACACATATGCATAGACAGTATAATTTTTAAATGCACAGTAAAGTTTTGAAATAATAAGCGTTAATAACAGATTTTAATAGAAATATTTTAATTTTATCACACACCATTTTTCTTACTACTCTCAGGCTGAAAAAAAATCACTTCGTGATTTTTCTTCCTGTGATATTCACTTTGTGGTTAAAATAAGGCACCAAGACAAACTTCTGTGCTAATCCATCTATGTCTTATACTCTGGGTTTATAGACCAACTCAAATTGTCTACTAACTCAAGGAGTCATTTTCTAAATATATAAAAAATCTAGAAATCGTATTATAATCAATTGTTAAAGAAGAAGTTAAAAAATAAATAGCCACAGGATTAGAAGTGCATTTATGGATAATCAGTTAAGAAGGGTAGATCTAAAAGCACGTCATTTGTGTTTGATAATCAGAGTAAATACTGTAGTTCGCAGCTTGTAACACGTGTGCAGTGACGGATAAGCACGTGAACAGCTATACTTACTGAGGGATTTTGCTTAATGTGAAAAGTAAATGGTCAGGAATCATTATCCCTTAAAATGTACTTATTTTCAGCAATTATCCAACAAGCTTAGTAATTACAGAGAAGCCAAAAGGCCATTACTAATTCATGTCCCTAAGTAAGGTATTCTCAATTGCATTAACTGGTTTTAAATTATTAAATACTAATGCTGTTAGAGACTTAGAGCCTCTTGTGGCCCAAATCAATGCAGCAAACGCAGTGAGAAAGCAAACTTTCTCTCTGTCCACAGACCTCTTACCTGGAGATCTACGAAATCTTTAGAAAAGAACATTAGCAGCAAGGTGAGGAGGACTTTTCAGTGCTGATGAGTTCCGAACTGATCTATAGAACACCTTTGGAAAATAAAGATCCATTTTCAGGTAAATCTTAGTAGAGACTATTATTATCTTTGTGATAATGTAAGAAATATGAGTAGTAGTTAGCAGTCAAAATCATTTGTAGGAAAAAACTAACCTTATCTGTTAACATTTAAACAAAATTACCTCTGACAGGCTAATCAGAGTTGATCAAACGGTCACCTAGTGGAACATACATTTATTTCTGCTGGTTGCAGGGCATACAGGGTGAGACTGAAATCTGAAGTCGAATTTTAGAAGGACTCTCTGTTTTGAAAAAAAAAAGTGTAAGAGTGCCCTGTGACACTGAGTAGGTGTCTAGAGTTTAGGGCTGCCCAACAACCCACACTGACATTTTTAAAGGCCCTTCTCATTACTGCAGGGCTGTGCAGAAGTGTCTGTGTTTCACCTGCACAAGGAAATCACATTCTTGAAATGCCTCATTAGACAGCTGGGAGTACAGTATTGCCTTCAGAAAGCACAGTATCTGCTCTCTAACTCTTCACATATTTCTTCTCTTTGGCTCTGAAAAAAGATTTTTCTCTCTTGTGTTTCTAAGACTTGTGGAAATCTAGAGTTTTCCAAACTCTAGAGTTCAGGGAGATTTACTGAGTGTCTATAAAATTGGCAAATGATTCAAAATTTAATGGCTGTATGTCATTGTCATTTTCCCTTATTCTCTTCTAAGTTTCCTTGACAGAATATATTATTGTATAAATAATTGAAGTTTCTCATTATAAATTCAATAGAACTTTACCATAGAAAGTTTGAAAAACAAAATGTGCTAACAATAAGAGACAATATTCTCACTGCTTGGAGATAACTACTCATGACATTTAGGTATGTGTCAAAGTTTTATAATTTCCCATGCCTCAATACAGAGTGAAATCTAGGTGATCCAAGTAGGAATTTCTCATGCTTGAGCACGCTGGGAGAACGGGTGCTGTGGTAGCCTCTGGGGCTTCGGTATGCCTCACTCTGGGACCTGTGGCTCGTTCTTTAATATTTCCTCCCATTTTCTTACCTCCATTAACTGACCCAGATTATTCAGTTATATCTGGACTTCATTTCTGGCTTGTCCGAGGATAAGGACCTGGGTGCAATCACATCAAAGCATGGTGTTGTTTGAGTTTTTGCACTAGGTTTGTAGGGATAAGCCTGCATATTTAAGACTCAAAAGATATTAATGAGTGCACCACAGGTTTCAATAAATGTGGAGAAGCAGGACTATAAATCTGGGGTTAAGAGAGAAACTAATAAAATAATAGATATGTGGAAATCCAATTAGAGCTCGGAGTAACAGTAAGTTGAAAAAGACTTCAGAAACTCCTAGTTGAGATGACAATTTCAAACTTAGCATTCAGACTCCTATAGTGAATTACTTTGTCCAGCTGAGAGCTTTCCATGTTTCTGCTGATGGACAAACAATGCCATTCTACTCAGTTCTACTCACTCAACTGGATGGAATGATGGAATTTTATATACACATTATCTTCAGATCCAAACTCTATGTGCCCTCAGAAATCCTTAATTGCTTTGTTTTTCTGTCCTTCTCGGTCTGCAGCTACTTCTTCACTTTCAGCCTCAGATATTATAGCCCAAAGAGCAGACATAGCATTTCTGAGTGATGTGAACCTCAATCAATAGAAAGCAGGAGTCAGGAGGGAACCAGGTGTGACTCTCTCTTTGCAAGCTGCGTGCAGGAGGAGAAACTCCACATGCAGAGTGAAAGCGCCTGCCGAATGACTTGTGTGCCCCTTCCAGACAAATTTCGAAGTCACAGTCAGTACTGTATCTCATTGCTTTGCAGCTTCTGTTGTCTTACTTTCTTTCCCCTTTATTCTTACTCTCCTGGGATTCACTTCCAAATAAAACCAGAATTTAATACTTGCTTCAGGCTCTGTTTTTTTTCTAGAGCAAGATTCTTGAATTTTAACGTGGGTACAAATCACAGAGGGACATTACAAAATAAAATGCAGATTCTGCTTTAGATGCCCGGAATGAGGCCTGAAATTCTGCATTTCTAAATGATGACCTTCCCGTTGGTCCTTCACATAGCAATGTCTGGGAAACCCCAAGTAAAACTGACCTCATTACCACTACAATACAACTCCTTGAGGTTCAAGACTCTGTGTGTGTGTGTGTGTGTGTGTGTGTGTGTGTGCATTTTCCACCGTTCTATCCCTGAGCTCTCAATAGATATTTAGATATTTGACTAAATAATAAATAATTGAACTCTCCTAGATGACTTTATCCATTTCTAGTCATGATAAGAATGTCTAATTAACATTCAGAGTTCTAAGGTGAATTACATTCTGGCAGTGAGTTTTCTGTTCTACTGATTGGCAAGTAAATGCAGAATGCCAAATATATGCATACATTTATGTCACCCAACATCTAGGAGTTAAAGCCAAAAGCCAATAAAATGGAAGAGGTGTATTTTAGAAATTGGTTGCTGATTTGGAAGCACTAAACAACAGTAGTTCAGGACAGCTTCTGCTAGGTTCCCAAAGGTCAACCCTACTTTTAAAAGCTTAGTTGTCGGCAGCACATATACTAAAAGCTAAGTTGTGTTCTGCCAGATGCTAGACAGCAAAGAAAAGTGTGCTTAAGAACCATTATATTTTTAAAACTCATATTTACTCATTCAGAACACCATTTTTTATATAATACCTTTTATTGTACAGGTAAATGGCAGTTTTCCATTGAATTTTAAAATAGTGCATCATGTATAATTCATAAAAACTGCCAGTAGCATCAACATCCTACTCTGGAATTTGTCCTACTTAAGAAATGTTGCACATTAAGCCTCTGTGATGGGTGTTGTGCCTGTTGTTGGATGTAACCGACCTTGTGCTACAGTTCCTTCCATTGCCACCCACAATCATCCGGATATTGAAGAGTTTTTAGCAACAGTGTCAACAGCTATTCTTTTCTTGATATACTTTTATTGTTGTCATAGAGACATGGACACAGCTGAATAGGGTTTTCGCATATGGAGTTCCGGACAAAGGGATGATACTAACCATGCTACTATATCCCACTAAATTTGTCTCTAAATTACTGTACCAAGGTCAAGCTCTCACACTTGAATTTTAAGGGATTTCCAAAGATCGCAAGAAGTGTTTTTACCAGGAACTCTCATTTGGAGCGGCTCATTATCACAGTGGTTTTTAAAGTGTGGCCTATGTCCCAGCAGTGTCAGCACAACAGGGGAACTTGTTAAAAACGCACATTCTTGGGCTCTATTTTAGGCTCCATGAGTGAGAAACTGTGTAGTCTGTAGACTTGTCTTAACAAGTCTTCTAGGTGATTCCGATGCACACCAGGGTTTCAGAACTACTTCTCTATTGATAACGAGGAGGTACAGAATTCAGAGATAAACTGGATCCAGAATGTCCTACATAAAGATGCTTGAAAATATCAGGTATAAACCAGTGTTTTTAGAACTAGGCTTGAACTACGGTGCTACAGAAGAGGTACTTATTAAAAATACACAAGACTTGACTCTACCCAGACCTAGTGAATCAGTGTCTGGGCAGAGGCTGATTGCATGTTATAGGGCACTCTAGACAGATTTGAGGCACCGGGTGCAGGGATAAATAATAGTGTATGATAACATCGGTAATATCTAGGTGATGGGACCCAAAACGACCTTTAATTTCTACATACACTTTGAATCTTCTAAGTTGGCTGTGATGATCATAGATTATTTCTATAATCAGAAAATGACAAGGAAATTATTCTAAAAGGATGATACCATATGGGATAGTAGCAAAAAGTTCTGAGAAGTTGGGGGACTGATATAAAATACAACAGAGAAGCAAAGGGCTCGGATTCCGGGGTAAGACTACCTGGGTTCAAATCCCAGAGGCCTACTTACCAGCTGCATAATTTTCCTCCTAAGAATTGCACTTTCCTCATCCATTAAGCAGAGATAGTAGTGATTATGTCTATTTCATAGGATTGTTGTGAGAATCTATGATTATTTATCATAGTCTTAGCTCAATTTCATGTAAAGGTCATATATTAATCAACTGATCAATCTATCAATTTGTATTATAGTTCTTAAAAAAAATAGCCACAACTCTAAGTGAAAGATGTTTCCTTTCTTCATTGATAGTAACCTTCTGCCTCTTCTTGGACTCCACTTCCTCCCATCTGCCTCTTGGCCTTTGCCATAACTCTCATTTTCCTTCCTTTTGTGACCAAGTCATACCTCAGCTTCTCTTATATCTAGGACTCAATGTCTTCATATTTCCACTTCTCCTCTTTCAGCCCTCGCCATCTTATTTGACCCCTAGAGGTTGCAACTTCCAGTTATTTCTGTGCATTTAAAGAATGTTTGCTAACATTACCCAGCTATATTTTTACTAGTTATATTTTTGTCCTAGATATAATTAATGAATGGATTTCCGAAGCTCTGACAAAATAAGAAACCGCTGAATCTCAGATTAAGAATTAATATAAAAAATATTATTCCCGGATCTGTGCCTCCAGGGTAGCGAGTGACACTCTGCCTGACACATTCCAGGTGGGTGCTCTAGCAGTTGCTGTCCGTAGATGCTGAGGCCAGCCAGAAGTTTTCCTTTTTCTCCCACCAAAAGGGAGATTAGTGTGTGTGGAAGGGCACCTCCTGACTGGTTTTTCTCCCAGGTTTAATCAGAAAACTATAAAGCATTGAGAAGTTTAGGAGAGAAATTCATCAACTCTACTCTCTAGAGCACTTTTATATTGGGAAAAAAAAAACCCTTAAGGCTGTGTTTTCGATTTGAACATGCATGAAAATCACCTGGAGGGCTTCGTATAACACAAGTTGCTGGGTTTCAGAGTTTCTGATTTGGTACACCCAACATGAGACCTCAAAATTGCTATTATAAAAATAAGTTCCCAGGGGTACTGATGCGGCTAGCTTAAGACCTCTCTTTGAGAACTGCTTGGCATAGTTGGGTATGAAAAAAAATGCTCCTCAAAGACCCATGTGTTGGGGCTTGGTCTCCATCCCATGGTGCTACTGGCAGGTGGTGAAATCTTTAAAAGGTGGGGCCTCGTGGAATGAAGTTAGGTCACTGGGGGCGTGTGCCTGACAGGGATATTGGGACCCTGTCCCTCTGGCTCTCACTTTGCCTCCCCACTACCATGAGGTGAACAGACTTTCTCTGCCACACACTCCCACCTGCGGCCACAGGGCCAAAGCAACCATGAACTGAAAACTCTGAAACCATGAGCCAAAATAAACCTTTATGCTTATTAAGTTGATTGTTTCATATTTTGTCACAGTAATGAAAAGCTGACTAACATACTACTTCTTAAAGAGCCTATTCATAAGAATCTTGAGAATGCACTCCCCTAAAAGAGGAGAAAAGTCAGTATCTGCTGCGCCAAGAGCCCTCTAACACATCTTACTCTCTAATCTCTTGCTCCCTTGCTTTCTTCTTTCCCTTGCTTATTGTGTACTTCTCAGATCTGCCAATTCCATGTCCATATTCAGTAAATATCAGAGCTTCATCAAAGAAGAACTAGAAAAATTCCAATTCTTATCTTACAGAGATTGATTACCAACCTATCAATGATTATAATTTTGGCAGCAAAACTTAAAATTTAGTTCTCCCAATGCCAGCCTCCATATTTTTGCCTGTTTCTCCTCTCTACATGGTCAGTATCT